>CABFOV010002623.1:38172-59864 GCA_902141375.1 Timema poppense
AGATTCGAACCTCGATCTCCCCGTCCTCAGCAGTCGAGCTCAACAATTATGTGTTAATTTTATAGGCATCACAAGTGACAGCGTAAGATAACATGAGCTGATGTATGTGGAAATATAGTTACCAACTTTTTCTAGTTGTTATAATACGTCAATTTGTAATAAAATTGGGGTTCTATTAAATATTACTGTAGAAACCATTTTAATTTTATAACAAACTAAATTCCACCTTAATGAAAATCAAAATATCATATTACATTAATGCACAACAAACCTGTGATGATTAGTTTGTTTATTTTATTTGAAGTAACAACATGTAATTTATAATTATGTATTATGTTGACAAGCACCTGAATGTGTTACACTATACAGTTTAATAGATGAAGCAATAAATTATTACATGACATACTTACCCTCCGTTTGTCTTGTGGAGATTTATTCCAAACAGATGACTGTCCATACAACCAAGTTATAAATACAGCAATGAATGATATCATAATACATAACACATAAGTGCCAGACAAGTTTTCATAATATATATTAAAATTATTAAACCACTCTGAGGTCATTGTAGGTTTACTATTATGATAGACTACATTCTTCTTATTAAATTTCTAGTCACAGTCATTTAACTGTCAAAACTTGTACAGACTGTTAATAGGCTGTCAGCTGATTGTGTCGTCTGCATGGAATATTTGTTAGAAAATTAATTGTTCTTAGTTGGTGTCTTTCTTATCAATCTTTAGCTATCGTTAATTTGCCAAATACAGGTAAATAGTATTGGTTTTAACTTTTAACTATATTATTTATTTGAAAAAGTTTTCCATCAAATAAATATGAAATGTTTCATTGGTCTTTTTTTTTTTTTGTCAAAGTCATCGGAGGTAATTTTTATCTTATATACATTGCCTGTAAATTTTGCAGAGACCAATGAAATCTAGGAATGAATTTCTAGCCTTGTTTCAGTGGCCAGAGCATCACATTGATCTCTATAAAATAACTTAAATAACTTGATGGATATCTGTGGCTGAAATTTTCGAGCTGTGATCTGCGTGCCACTGTGTAAGAGAGAAAAACCTTTAATGTGTATCTTCTTTCTTACACCCATACAAGGTACTCTGGCATTTTGACATCGTTCAATAATTTTATTGAATATATTAGATACTTCAATGTGTGATTAGTTAAATGAAATAAATGTGTTAGTAAAAGCATTGAAGAGCATAACAAAGTTCGAAACTGGTGAGTTTTTTCTATAAATAAGTTTATTTAGGCTAATATGTACGATGATTTTTGAAGGAAGCTTGTTTGTTCGTATCAGAATCCTATCCTTTAGTAGTGTTAAGGAGGATAAAAAATATTCTAGAAGGAAATTTCTACTTCCGTTTTAAAAGGCTTTATATTCTTCCAAAATACTAATATATGGAAGTATTTTGATACGAAATAAAGCCTTACAAATTGGAACTATTACTAAAATCATGGTTTATCAGGTATCGTTTTAACGTAAGACTTCTATACAAAGTATGTCATTCAATCAAATGTAATACAGTTTTTAGCTAACGTGTTTCATTATAGTTATCAGTGGCGTATTCTGAGGAAGATTAATAGTTATGCTGTACTCTAAAATTTTCAGGGGAGATTTGGGAGCCGGGGATCCTCAACCACCGTTGTCCAAGAACGTAAAGGGATTTTTTTCAAGGGACATATTTGACAATGTGTTCCTATAGAACTGTGGTTCTCGAACATTTATTAGTTCCCCTTAACCGTATACTATCTTAGAAAATTTTGAGCCTCCCCCCCTCCCCCTACTCCCATATTCTCTCTTATTTTATTTATCCATAACGATGATTATCATCCACTCAAAATGTAATGAAAGTAACTCCATGGTGTTAGCCCGCATTCAGGCTATACCTACCGAGTGGCTACCAAACTGTTTGGTGAATTATTGCCAACTCTTGTGGATAGAGGGTTGTTGTTTGGATCCTCTCCCGCTCACGACTGTCCCGACTCTCCCTAGCACCCCACTTTTATACCTTTTGGGTATTCGAGCGCGCAGGGTACAACGGAGGGCCGGAGGCAGCGAGTGAGAGAGGAACCGTTGGGGACTTTATTGTTTCAAAGTTTACAAAGAACAGGGTTTACATAGTATATTAACAAGGTATAGACAATTTCAGGTAAATACATGTGGTGCCCTAAGCATTATACATATCAGATATGGGTTTCTTCTCACAATGTCTGCTATCGCCTCTGGCCCCTTCCTCGCGGTCGCTGTCCGGTACAGTGCCCGCCACCTCCTGTCGATGGGTAGTTCGGTGTTCCACTGTAGATCGGCTTTACTGGTGGTGGTGGGATAAAACCCAACGGGTAGATGGCCGGTGAGTCTCCCCCAGCGGCGGCGAATTCCATCGGCTATCCCTTCGTAAGTGCGATGTATATCACGTTCATTCTGTGGAGAAGGGTGGCTCTTGTGTCCGGATTGAGTGATCTGTAGCATGATGCAAGTCCCAGTAGAAAATTGACTTGGTGCTTTTCCCGTCCTGTGTGTAGCTCTGTTCCTTTGGCCTTCAGGGCCCAAGGCCAGTCGGAGTGCCTGGCCTTTGTCCACTTCGAGTGTAGCTAAGTCAGGAGGTCTCAGAGATAACCAGGCCTCTGCTGTAGGTAGAGGGTCCCAGCTGATTACTTGAGGCCCCACCCTTGGAGAGTTTGAAGCTGCTACCAGGTTTCTAATGCGGTCCTCAAACGTCTACGACAGCTCCTGAATGACTCGGAGTAACCGACGGTTGTCTGGGGCTTCCATTTCCATATCGTCGTCCTTTCGGAATAGGACTTTCTTTAATGAGCTGATTGCTTGACTCCTATCGTGTAGTTGTGAGGGAGATGTAGCTGCTTCGCTAATCAGTAGGAACTCTGGATTGGTTGGCGTTTGTGGTCTTTCTGGGCTGGACGTGTTGTGTGATCTGGGTGATGTGCCAGAAGTAGGGCTTCCCGGAACCGAGACCGTCTTGCCTGACCGCAGATCCAGGATGGAGTCGCGCCCTTGTGTCAGCATCTGTAGGGTAGTTATGCTGACGTTCTCCACTAGTATTTTGGATATGTTTTCTTTGATGTTCGCGAAGTGAACGGAATTGTCTCCCGGCGTGGTGATAAGGATTTGACTCCTTAATAAGATATTAATCAACGGCATAAATTGTCGTTGTCATCGCTACTATCACCTAGAACTTCAGGAAATACATTTACCAGCAAAGTTGGGCTCGAATGTATATTTTCACTAAAACCTTTTTTTTATTTATCTCAAATTCAATTTAATTAACTCTTAAGAGCTCTGCTTAGGCTCAGGCTAATATTTTATTGACTTTTTTTTTTAGAGTATTGTGCGTTAGCAGTAGGCGGTACTATATAGCTCGAGTGTAGCCGAGGCTTATCGCCCGGTACCAAGGAACCGTAGCAGACCAAACACTTCCAAGTCAGAGATCATTCTTCCTTTCACCTAGCACCGAGGTGGCCCATCTCGCATTTCAAAGACTGAGCCGCAACCGTTCGTCTCGCCTTTTAAAGACCGGGGAGTGGAGAGTGGGCTACATTAAGTGGGCCTAGATAGAAAAACCCTTGGTTTGGACGTTGCATGCAACTTATGTTTCATTGAGGTGGTCGCTAACAATCGTTAAATATACCCTGGCCGAGAAGTGATGGTTTACCATTCACTAGGTATATACTGGCCGAGGTATGCTGGCTTACAGTAACTAGGTATATCCTGGCTGAGGCATGATAACTTACAGTAACTAGGTATAACCTGTTTGAAGCATGATGTCTTACAGTAGCTAGATGGACATGCGATGTAATGGTATACACCTATAGGTAGGTATAACCTGGCTGAGGCATGATCGCTTATAGTAACTAGGTATATTCTGGCCAACGCGCGATGGCTTACAATAATTAGATATATCCTGGCAGATGAGTAATGGCTTAAATTTGCTATATATTCCTTGGAATAGGAGTGATGGCTTACAGTCACAAAGTATATACTGGCAGAGGAGAGATGAATTACAGTCACTAGCTATATCCTGGCAGAAGAGTGATGGCTTACAGTCGTGCCTTAACGTTACTCAAAATTAAACATTTATTGTAAAAAGGTAGTCTATAGTTAAAATATTTATTTCATTTCAAAGTAATTATACGCAGATGTGTCGAAATAAAACAATTGAATAACCTATATAAGCATGGTGGTCATTACGGGAATGGTATGTACACTTCACTTACTATAACGTTATGCATCCTCGATGGACGCCAATTATGTATTATTATTAGCACCGCGTCTTACTACCCGTTCGGGTTATACGCACTTACGCTAATGTGTAATGGTAGGGTGATTGTGAGATGAAATGGAGGACCTACAGTTTAACGTGGAATCCGAACCACGGTGGAGGCCTGGCATTCCCCGCCAATTATGTAGATTCGGATTTATGTATTATTGATATCTCGCGATTGGGAGCCAATTATGATGATACGGTATTTATTGAAATCTACGCCGCACAATGGGCGCCAATTAAGATGATTCGGTTCCACAATTGTGCATATTTATAGCGGTTTCCTGTTTTTATTGATGATGCGAATGTGCCCTAGTACGCACTTACCATTGTTATGGGATCTGATTAATTGTAATATTTATTCCTATGAAATAAACAAGATTTTTATTTTTCACACGATTTATTTTTATAATGCCACCTTCGGTATTGTGTTATATATTAGATAAATAACAATTTTTGTTAAATTCCCAGATTGCTTTTCTGTGATTCTTCTCTTGAATATATTTAATGTACTCTGTAGATTTAAATTACTGGCACTGTTCTAACGAGCCGCGTGATGAATAGAGCTGTATAGATTTGTGCCAATGCTTTGTAGATTCATACGCACAAGCGGCCTATATATCATATGCCTTGCCTCTTGGACCCCTTGTCACCAATGTTAAAACTAACTAATGAAAAAACTCCTCTTAACAGGTGTTGTGAAGGCTAGCTTACTATTGGGTAGAGGGAGCCAGCGAGTCACAAGATTTTACTAAATACTACGGAGTTGATCTTTTTAAGAAAAAAAAAGTTTCATGGTGCAAAACATTGAAATTACTTCTTAAAACCGTATGACTCTCCATGGATGAAATATTAGAAGGATATTTTATATATATTTCATTAAATAAAAATACCCTTCATCCATGATTATTTTTAGTATATGAGAGGGGTCCAAAACATTATAATTACAATATATGTAAAAAAATAAAAACACCTTAAAATAATAATGGCATGATTGTGTTTTTATCTTCTTTTTTAATTAAAAAATATAAATGTTTAAACTTGATGCATCAAATATGTCGTAAATCCAATTACACTAAATAATTTTTAAGCACATTTGGTTTAATGGTAAAACAGAGAATACCAAAGAGAATATGGAAATAAATTCTTTAGGAAAAGGACTGCAAGGGAGGCAAAGAAAAAGATGGGAGAACTAGATATTAGAAAGTGTGCTAGTGTGAGGAGAAGACTGGAAGGAGGAAAGGAAGAGGAAGAATAATGGAAGGATAGAGGAATATGGAGTCATTTTAATAAATGAACCCTGCAACAGGCTTGAAACAGATGATGATGATGATGATGATTTGGTCCGATCAGTTAAAACGTAATAATATGGACTGTATATATTTTCATAGCTCTTATTCTGGCTAATTGAATTATGGGAATATAGCTTATAAATATAATATTATAGCTACATGAATGAAGATTTTAGAAGGAAGGATATTATGTAAAAAATATGACAATGGATTAATTGTAATTAAATATAATAGTTTTTAGATACTGTTTCATCTGAGAAATGGATCACTATTCACGCACACCTCCCTGATGTAATTTCTTAGTAGTAGAAATTTGTAACGATGAATGACAATAATTAATGTTAACAAGCTCCCCCTTCAAATTGTTGAATTTTAAAGAAAGTACTGGGCTTTTATTAAATATTTATAATTTCTAAATATAACTTATATTAATTAAAATATCTTACATCATGGTTCTTATTAGTAAAACACATATAAACTTAAGTGATTGCTCTTAATTTTTATATCCTTTAAATATGCTTGACTAAGCGATAATTACATTTAATTCATCAAATATATTTTGGTACATTGGGTGTGTGTGTTTGTAAGGGGCAGGGATTTTATATACATTGTTTAGAAGTTACACACATATCTAATCACGCCATTCCTTTATGGGGTAGGCAATAAAATGTGCATATAGCTAAAAAACCAACTTTATACTTAATCCATTCTCACTAACTTTATTTACACTTTCCCATCCTTGCATACCCCCTTCGCTTCAACAACATCTACACACCGAATCATGCATTACATAGTATCAAATTAAATTATTCTTACTATAAATAAATTTAATTAAAAGAAGGGGAACTTTAGCCTGCAGTATTCTCAAACAATGCACGACAACTGAGAAAATTCGTGTTGTAATCCTAGCAGCTAGCAATATAGGGCCATAGTGTTAGTCAAGGTAGAACTTACTATGTAACTTTTAGAATGATCGTATTTTTTATGTTAACATATATTAAGGACGGTAATTTAGAGATCACTGCAACTAGCATATAATTTGGCATTCTTGATGAGTACTAATATTTAGGCACAATCTTAACTATAATCATAATGGAAATCCTAGACCTAAAGACAAATAGAAGAGTAATATTATAATTGACCTGGAAAAGATAAAATGTAATAAGTTGGATTGGATCAAACTGGATAGAACCAGCTTAGGATGTATAGTTAGCATACATTTGTAGGTGCGGTAATAGACTTCAGAGCTTCTAATGTTATAAACATAGATTAAGTTAGTGATATTAATGCTACACCCTAATAATTATCGTTACAATTATTGTCCAAGGTTTACGAACCAGCACACACAATTATTGTAAATATTATAATTTGTATTACAATTGGGTGGGCTTACCGATTTTTTTGTTATTTAATTATGTCAAATGGAGCTTATCTTTAATCGGTGGTTACTAGCAGTATTTATTTTATTGGATTTAAAAATACTTAAAGAATGCTGAACATACCGCATGTTCGTAGCGGCTGCATTTTGAACTAGTAACATAAAATAATTCTTTCTTCATTTAATAAATCACAAATCATGGTTCATTTGTTAAAACTAGAATGCGCTTATATCTGTGACGCTATATTTTTTTTCCTATCTTTACTTCAGTCGGCCATTTGCTTTCCGAAATTTTAAGGTAGGAAGTAAGGTACTGTATTTTTTTTTCGCATGTCTTAATTTGTTATTTCGTGTGTTCATTATAAATTAAACTGATGAATATAACACATTTCACATTCATAATGGCTATCATTGGTTTTCGTCCTTAAATATAGTATTTCTTAAAATGTATTAATACTAAAGCTTTTGCAGGGCTGGGCCTATATTATTTTATGGGTAAAAATTGATAGGTAACATTCTTCCTAAATTATTTTATAGTTTATTGTGTACTTATAATCCAACATTTGTTGTTTTATAATTTTGGTTATATCCTGGCTACAGTTTTCATCTTTTTCTTTGAATTAGCAATGTCAACCTTAATGTAATACCATCAATCCATAGCTGAATATTATACTTAGTCAACCCTATAAGTATTATATTTATTACATAGAAGTATATTGTGATAAATTAATAATGATGTTTATTCTCTACTTTCCATTGTTTAGTTGTTGTATTACTTAAATCCAAGAAATCCTTTCTAAATAAAATCAGAACTAAGTTAGTGCCTGTGATATTCTACTAGGCTATTGTGAAACTTTTAAATTTTATTTATCTAATAACTATAAAGAAATGATTTCTTATTTTTCATATTGTGTTTAAGTTTTATGGTATCAGAAAATTAATAAAGTATACACCTAAGTCTTAAATCACAGATAAACATAGATATTCAAAGGAATGGAAAGTCCCAAAATGAAACTATAAATCATTTAGTAGGCAATATACTATATTACAGTATGCTTATGAATAGGATTAGTAATAATAAATTATATCGCTTAAATGGTGAAATTAAGGCTTCCACCTTATCTTACACTTATTATAAATTATTCCAACCTATCCATTTCTAAACTTCCATCTGACGACAAGTTTTCCCTAAAATACCATGTTTACGAAGACCCCATCTGGTTCACAAATCTAGTGGCCTACATGATTTCAATGTCATGCCAGACTATAATAATAAACATATTGATAATGTTTGCTTGGCGCAAGATCTCATATTGCCGCAACATGGTTGAGCATTATCCAGTAACTTAAGTGACTTCTTATTTAATTTTCCTATACCAAAAATCAAGAAACTATAGGAAAATGTATCTGATTACCAAACCCTTCCTTCATCTCTGACAAGACATCTTGTGAATGTGAGGAATGCCAGGCCTCCACCGTGTTTCGGATTCCACGTTAAACTGTAGGTCCTCTATTTCATCTCACAATCACCCTACCATTACACATTAGCGTAAGTGCGTATAAACCCGAACGGGTAGTAAGACGCGGTGCTAATAATAATAATATAGGAAAATTGTAAAATATTTGATTTATTGCATTGTAGTGGGAAGTAAAAACTGGAAGGCAAGAATTAATCTATTTTTTATATGAATTTTAAGTGTCCTGGTGTGTCGATGCATTGCCTTACCTCCTAGTGGTACCTTGTGACACGAGCAACAGTATACTGGCCAGCATGGGAGTCTCTATAGTTGGGATACTGGTTCGTAGGAACAGTGCAAGTGTGCTCAGAGTAAGATTGAGCAACGGTTGTACTTGTCGATACAATCTTCTATGTAGGCAGCGTATACTGTTATGGGTGTAGGTAAGACCAAGGCAAGTAACCTGGTCAAGTCTGAACTAAAAGAAACTACAATATTAGACTTTGTTTTAGAATAAAAGTGCATGACTTGGTGTATGGATGTTGTCGAAGCAAAGGGAGTATGCGAGGATAGGGAAGTGTGGAGAAAGCTAGTGAGGATAGACTAAGCACAAAATTGATTTTTGAGCTATGTACACAGTTTCTTGCCTACCCCACATAGAGGAATGATGCGATTCGGTATGGGTATGGATTTTACATACTATTCCGTTTCCAGCTTGGCCAAGTCAGTTTAGTAAAATCCCTCCATCTTCCTCTATCCTTTCACCACTCTTCCTCCCTTAGTTGCTTCCATTATTTTCCTCTCACTTGCACCCATTTTTTGTCTGCTCCTCCCATCTTTTTCTTGGCCTTGCGGACTCTATAGACGTTTAAATAGTAAATACATCTCATATAAATGTTTAAAGACTCGTGTTTTTGCGATAACCCCCTCTATTTTGGAACTTATTTTCCCATGATTCTTGTATGAAATTTTCAATTTGCAATACACCATATCTACATATCTAATGGTATAGTTTTGCATTTTAATTAATACATGTTACCTGCCTCAGTGGTGTAGTTGGCTAACGCGCTTGTCATGTTGAGCTAGACTGCTGAGTACGGGGAGATCTAGGTTCGAATCTCGGTCGGGTGAACTGGGGGTGGTTTTTCCTAAATGGTTTTCCACTCTCCCTCCACGTAAATGCAGGTTAACTTCCTCTAATTCAACCTTCCCAATTCCTAATCCATTAGAGTAATTAGTACTTAAAGCGTATAACCCGAACGGGTAGTAAGACGCGGTGCTAAATATTATTATTAATTAATACATGTTAAACACCTCCACTGATGCTCATGTGGTCTGTGGCGTCATACCCTTAATCGACTGGTTTCCTTATGATTAGAAGGTGGCTAGCTAAACTAGTGTAGTTTTTTGCATGCAATTTATTATTGTGGGTTTTCATAAATTCTGTCACCAGACTAACGCAGTTTCTTGTCCTCTAAACATCCCTTCCTATCTTCATCCCTAAGATTAAGCCATTAATACCTATCTTTTGTGTTAAATGTTACTTACTCTATAAAATGTAATAATGGGGATAATTAAACCAATTCATCGAACATCTTGAGTCTTAAATAAATAAAGAATAAGCTGTACAAATTAAATCATCAGTCGTGCACACAAAAATGCCAGTTTGGTAGCACCGAGGGTAGCTTACACTCCATTTACCCAGAAATATAGCAGTTTACCTTACCCAATCATACCATGGCCAGCAGTGTAACCCATCAAGGTAAGTTATTTGATTAACACGCAGAATTTAATAAGAGACCCCCACAATTTCACAAGATTTGCATATTAATTTGTTGTAAAAATAGGTTTTTTGTTTGATGTTTCACATTCATGGGAACTTTAGTTGATCAAGGGCTTTTATGGTGGTTCCTGACAGCTAGCAAAAGTTACCGGGTCTAATTATGTATCCCTACGCAAAACCATATGATCTGCAAAAATATATGTTTAGCAGCTGTCACTTTTGCAAGTCAACGCTTAGGTTGAGATATACAAGAAAAAGTATTAGATTTTTTTTTACTGTTGACCTTGATATGTTGATGTTAGGCCTAGTATGCTTTTTTCTCAATTTTTAATCTTTTACCATTTCATCCCATTGTTTTTTCTATCCTTATTTTTTATTGTTTATTATTATTATTATTATTATTACTAATATTTGTTAATAGTATTATTATTACTATTAACATTATAAATGTTAAAAACCTGAAAGGGTAGTATTAAAAAACAATGATTAAAAAATCAGTCACAAACCTTTTTAACAATATTGATAAGATTATTACTTCATATTTGTTTTGAAGTGGCTTGTACCTTTATTAAATGTTTTCCAACGGCGTCGCAAGAAATTCATCCTCTTCATCATCTTATAAGCCACCTCGGTGGCGTAGTTGGCTAACGTGCTAGTCGTGTTGAGCTCGACTGCTGAGGACCGGGAGATCGAGGCTCGAATCTTGGTCGGGTGAACTGGGGTGGTTTTTCCATAAATGGTTTTCCACTCTCCCTCCACGCAAATATGGGTTCACTTACTCTAATTCAACCTTCCCAATTCCTAATCCATTAGCGTAATTAGTACTTAAAGCATATAACCCTAACGGGTAGTAAGACGCAGTGCTAAATAATAATCATAATAATAAATCATCTTATAAATAAATACACTGTAGAGTTTAATGACAAATAAAAAGCTATTCTAATTTAAAAAAATATATATTTTAGATTCATTACTGTTAAACAGTTAACTAAGTGTCTTATAAAACTACAATACTTATCACATGAAGTCTCAGATAAGTATTTATTTATTTTATTTAGCTACGCGGCTTACTGCCCGTTTGGGTTATACGCTTAAGTACTAACTACACTAATGGGTCAGGCATTATAAAGGTTGGCCATATATGAAGTGAACTCGCATTTGCATGGGAGGAGAGTGGAAAACAATTTAGAAACACCACCCTTATTTAACCCAAACGAGATTCAAACCTCTGTCTCCCTGTCCTTGGCAGTCTAGTTCAACACAGAATTAGTATGTTAGCTAACTATGCTATGCAGGCGGGTATTTATTTATTGATCACTGAGAAATGCTTGCTATATTTTTTAATTCACCCTTCAATAGTATATTGGAAAATAAATATTTAAAGATTACTAAAAACAGTCTATTTTCCAAGGAAACACTCTCACACACCAAACTAATAATCACAAAAGAGCACACAACTTACTAAGTAAGTAGCCAAATTAATATCTAGAAAAGACATTGCACTATTAAAGTTTGTAGGTAATAAAATTATTAACGGTAACTTAAATACGCAACTAATAAAATACTGTGTGTTCTTCAACTAGTAGACACACATGGTTTTATTAAATAGCTTTCATATGTTAATTCACGGTTTAAAATTGTTAGATTTTGGATATAAGTAAATAACTGTTTGGCAGTTTTTTTCCTTTTGAAAGTAGTATTGGCTGTTTGATAAAAATTAATAATCAAAATCAAGAGCTTATTAAATGTGGCATTGCTTACAAAAACAAATATGGTACACTTAACTGAAACGATATTGACAGTTGATGACATGGACGACCCTGTTGGCGACAGTTATTTATAATTGTGTTTACAAAATTTAAACATTATTAGAAACATTTTGTACGACTTTTCCTTTTTATATTACAAACTATTTATTTAAGTTAGAGATATATGGAACGGCTATAAAAATATAAATAACACGAAATATATAATTTCACACAATATTTAACCTGTAGTTGCCACAGCAGTTAAAACAAAACCCACAATGTATTTATTAAACAATTAAAAAAAAAAAATTAACTATGGAAAATACATTTATACAGTAATATGTAGGGAAGTATTGTTGAAAAGTGTTTGATAATATTTTTTAGTGATAATAATAGTAATACTTAGAAAATAATAAGTATTTCCAAATATGTTGACAGTGACTTTCTGGCAATGTTGGCATTACTGCCAGCTTTCAGACACCACCAAAAAACTGGTGGATCAACTATATATAAAACTCTAAAACAAATTTTAACAGACCAAAATTCAACATTACAAATGAAACTCCAAATAGTGTCAGCAAACTAATACGCTATTAATATAAAATTAACCTACTTCGGTAGCTGCATGATCTAAGGCGTAACTATCGTGATAAACTGAACTGCTGATGACAGGAAGATTGGGGTTCGAATCCCATTTGGGTGTAGTGAGGGTAGTTTTTAAAATGATTTTCTACTCTCCCTCTACACGAATGTGGATACACTTCCTCTGAATTTAACCTTCTCCATCCCTAACTAATTAGCATAATATGCGTATATTCTGAACAGGTAGTAAGACATGGTGCTAAAAATAATAACATTAGTCCCATATTTTCCCGGATCTAAAATTTAGCTTATTTTGTTGATAAGAAATAAATAATATGAGGTGTCTTAAGTTCTGTAAGGTGTTTAGTCCCCATATCATTCATTTTGTCAAGTTGGCATTAATTCAGATATCTAATAGTGTTGTTTGGCTCATAGTCATACATTGCGGCTAAGGAAGGCAATCACGCTATTTTAAATAGTAGCACTGCGTACAATTTTAAATTCTCACTTTAGGTATGTTATTTTTGAAAAATTAAATGTAATGGAAGGTTGGAAATTTTAATCATACAAGGAGGATTATCAACAACATACTCAGAAGGCCTTAAACAAATTATTATAGTTACCTTTATTTTCAGCGTTTACTCCACAGAAGACTTCAGGTACATGGACATCTGGTTTCCTTCAAAAGTAGTTTCTATTGCACTGCTATTTTACTCCGTTTATTAACTTCTAAGAAGCTAGAGATTTATAGGTCTTGACATTTTTTAGTGACAAATGATGTCGGGTTCTGTTAAACCATGCCAGGACCTTTTTTTTAAAATAAAAAAACAACACATTTTAGTAACATTAATGTGACATCAAGTAGTAAAAGTTATAAGCTTTTGTTTCAGATTGTTGAAAGAAAGAGAAAAGGTAGAAAAAGTTATCAGCAACAGTTTATCAGAGGGACAAACTATAAATCAAGGAAGCATCGCATATTACCTCTAAGCAGGTAAATGTCCACTTTTACCAGTCTTGTTATTTACACACATCGTGATTTGAGGAAATATTCAATTGCATGTTTGGTTGTACGATATCGTTTAGTTTGACAACCAAAATTAAAGAACGCTTTGGAAACTTTGGCCTATTTTGTTGAAACTAAAAAAAAAAATTGTTGATTTAAAAATACATAAACAGATAGTTTCAGTGTTGGTAAACATCTTACAAATCTTGCCTTATATTGAATGTGACACTTATACATGCAAGCTATTTAAAAGTAAAGTAATTTGTTATTCATAATTAATTCTCATTGGTTCTTTTATTAACCATTTATAAACTAAAGTTTGTATCCTTGTTAGTAGATAATGTCGCTTATTTGTGTTGACGACAACATTGTTTTATGGATGTGAAGTGTGGGTTTGTCAGTAGAAACACAAGAGTAAGACGAATGAGGTTGGAATGAGATATCTAAGAAATGTATGCGGAAAAACTTGTATGGACATAGTCGGTAATAAATGGGTGCTGAAGGAGTGTGGTTTGAAAGGGAATCCAATAGGTCAATGTGAAAGAAGCGTGTTATGTTGGTTTGATCATGTTGAGAGGATCAGTGTAGATTGAGTGATGAGGCAAATATATGAAGGTAGAGTGTGTGGATCAAAAGGAAGGAGTAGGCCATGTAAAACGTGGCTAAATTTAGACGGATGTGTGAAAAAAAGAAACATTAGAAGTTTTAAGAATAAAAGAGCATTTATGACTCGTATGGATGTTGAAGCAAAGGAAATATGCAAGGATAAGGAAGTGTGGAGTAGTGAGGATGAATTAAGTACGAAGTTGAAATTTGAGCTATATTCACAGTTTCTTGCCTATCCCGCAAGGGAATAGCGTGATTAGGTATGTATGTATTGTATATTAAAAAGCGTTATTATGCAGTTGTGCCAGAAACTTAGTATAACTGCACCAGTGGCTGAGGTGCTACACAGGTATTGCACTTGACTGTCGTTGGTATAAAGGTCAAGGCTTAAAATCTTGTCAGATTGCATCCTTAGAAAAGGGTACAAGAAGGGTGGGTTTAAAAAAAACACCATTCGTCTGGAGAAATAGTGGGAGAATCACAATTTGTAAAAATCCTCTTCAAGGTTGTTACTCGGGGCTTAAGCCCAAGTCTCTTGTGTTGGTCTGTACCTCACAATGGCAGTCACCCCAGTCAGTTCCGTTAAAGTTATAATAATGATAGCTTGATGAAGCATCTAGGCCGAAAGAAGTTTACCAATTTTTCAGTGTTTTATAAAGTTTTTAATACAGGAATAAACCTATCTAAACCTTGGGAAGTTACTATTCTCAACTTTCATGTATTCATACATTATTCGATCTTAATAGATATTGATATCTATAATACCACAAGATTATCAGGGCTATGGAGTCAGTGCACAATGCCTTCGAATCCGACTCCAACTCCTTCATAAATGGCTAAAGTATATTAACTAGTGATAACATATTTACTGCATTAAAATGCTCCAATAACATTACATTTATATTTAAATAAATTTTTCAATCCAAATGACAAATATTGGTCCTAAACAATAAAAATAGTATACAATTAAAATGATATAATTACCATATATTGTTATGATATTATAAAAATATTTATTTTGAATTCACGAGTCAGATTCATTATGTTTCTACAGACTCCACTCAACTTGCTTCAGACTTCAGACTCCACAATCTTGCTTTTAATAAAGTAAAATTTTATCAATGTTGAGCACTTTTTCTTTCTTATTTTTTACCTGCCTTGGTGGCGTGGTTAGCTAACTCACTAGTTTTGTGTTGAGCTAGACTACCAAGCACAGGGAGATTGGGGTATGAATCTCGCTCAAGTGAAATAGAGGTGTTTTTCCATAAATGGTTTTCCACTCTCCCTCCACACAAATGTGGGTTCATTTACTCTCTATTCAACCTTCCCAATTCCTAACCCATTAGCGTTATTAGTATTCAAGAGTTTAACCCGAATGGGTAGTAAGACGCAGTCCTAAATATTATTATTTCTATTTATTTTTTCCTGCCAAAATCCCCTTAAAACTTAATTCAGATTTGTTTTACCCTAGGCAGTACCACAAAATAATTTATGTAAAATATAAATTTCAAAGTTTGCCTCTCATTGCTTTAAGATTAAATTATTTTAATAGTTAATACCTCAATTTTGGTTCATTCTTTTTTCTGTATTAAAAAAGTAGCTGATCAATGCTAGTAATAATTTGTTTTACTGGTGATATGTTTTGTGAAAACAAATGTTGAACTTCCATTATTGATATAATTACATGGTTTCTTGGCTTCACTTAAACTTAAACACTTCATTATTACTATTATTTTGGGGATTTAATTCAATTTTATGTTTCTTCCTTCTAAGAACTTTACATGTTTATTAAACCAGTAGAATTCAATTAGCCGCATTAAAGTGAAACACTTTCGGTTTCTAATAGCTGCACATAGACTATTTTAATGGCATTTTACTTTACGTAATATATTTTGACGATTGCCACAAATTTTCCATTCCCATCTTAGGATATTTTTCTCCATTTATGATGAGAAGTGAACGAAATTTTGGAAAAGACTGAATATAACATGTTATGAAAAGGTGCTTCTGTTGAAAAACCCACCACACTGGCATGTATATAGTGTGATATTTTTCCCCTAAAATGTTCTTCTGAAAACTGTACTAGTATTATAATTGCAGCCTAACATTTTCCACTGGAAAAAAACCTCAACAGATTTCTACAGATGTCTATCTTTTAGTATACTGTGATTGTACTGGCCGGCTGGCAGGAATCAATGCACATGCATATGTCTAATAATCAATTCAAGGCCAAAAACGAAGCAAGAAACTAGTGTGAACCATGATTTATCATGCTCGGGCGCTTCTTATAATAAGCTTATGGTCAAAATGGATAGGGAGCGGGAGTATTTCCACCCTAGAGTGCAATTGTAGTGTACTGCTAATTCACTAGGTCATTGTTAGTTGCTGGAAGAATTTGTGCTGTGTGTCAGATATTTAAAAAAAAAGTTAGGGAATGTGTGCATCAAGACAAGCATTCAGAGGGTCTAATAAAACTGTGTCAAAGTTGTTAATTTCTTATCTCATATTTGACACCTTTTGGTTTCCATCTAGAACACCGTCAAAATACAGTTATAAAGCCATATTATGTACAAGACCGTACAATACTCTGTCCAATCGGGTATATAGACAACAAAGTGATAAAGATATTTGGCCTGACAGAGCAAACCTATTTGTGGCAGCTCAGGTTCTGAAACATAAGTAAAACAAACAAAAATTTTGCTAACATTGCTCGATAGCTTTCAAATTAATTTCTTTTCATCTCTTTATACATTACTGAAACATTTATAGAACTTTGTGAACGCTTCGTTTTAAAGTTTATAAACGTAGATCCAAACGGTGTACAAATGACCAAATTCCTAACTACAGACTTTTTAAATCAAACATTTGATTACGATAGAATTACTTTGAATAATTTCTCTTATTGTTTTGCATCCAAAGTTGTTTCTAAAATTTCAAATGAAAACACTTAGCACTTTCATGACACATACTTTCATCAGACACACGGTCATAGGTGTTGAGTAATTACTTGTTTGGTTTGTCAGAGGCAAGGAGAGCAAGGGCCACTGGGTTCGGTGGTGATGACCTCCGCACACAAATGTGGATGCATTTCCTATGATATCCTCTCAAACCATATACTTTAAATTAGATTGTTAATAACGTTTGTGTTGAAAATACTAATTTTAATAACATATATTGTAAAAATTGCTGACAAAAGTTTAACCAACACATTTCAAGTTATCGGTAATGGATACTCCCATGTCACATGTTTCGCACAGCAAACCAAAGAGAATTTGGCATTCAGAATTTTAACAATTTTTCACATTGCATTTTTTGTTACCATCATTAAAGAGAGGCTCAGAAAAACTCCTCATAACAAAAATTTGCAAGTAATGATTGGGATTTTATTTAATTCATTCAAAATCATAATACTTTTCTTTTTCCCTCATGAAATTAACTTGTTCTAGCTACAGATAAATTTTAGTGCAATTTTTTTTTAACAATGTTTATTTGCTTGGTTTTGGGGAAAAAATTAGTATTATTAATATAGACAGATCTAACCCACTTTAAACAATATTAAATGACAGTTTAATAAACACATAATTTATTGTGATTTTTATTCATTATGAAAAAGCTTAACCAAAATCTCACACATTAAATTTGGTTAGTAGTTAACATAAGTACTGTAAAACACAATTTGACCACGTGGTATTTTATTAAATTAAATGTCTAGTAAAAATCTTAATTCAACATAAAACTTAAAGTCAGTCAAATTTTAGGCCTTGCCTTAGAAATTAAACTAATATATTTAATGTAACGCCAAATAGTAATTGGATTTCTTTTTAATTGGACTAAAAAATTGAACTTAAAACAATCTTGTTTGTAAACGAGCCATTAAAAATGTGACCACTATTTGATAACTATCATTCTGGATAAATATATATTCAAACTTAAAACTATATAGTGTTTCACTTTATCCATACATTCTTTTAAGTCCACTGTCAAATTAATTAACTAGAAAAATGTAAATAAAAAGACCGACTTGAACCGCGTCCAAATAATTTCTAAGAAGTAATTCAACAGTGTCAAAAAAAAATTCCTCTAGTTGGAAAAAAACCTATTTTTTCCTCATCATAATGATGGTTTAAATAATTAGTTTAAAATCATTATGATTAAATTTGGAAATTGCTTGCATCACTTTTGTGTTCTTTAATTTCTTTTCTTTAAACATCTCTTGACTAAACTTTCGCTCAAATCAAAAAATTTGTCTTCACATAAGGCTTTTCATAAGTGCAAATAATCCTGACTCAATAATGAACAGAAATAATGGAAATCGGGCAGATTGTAAATTTCTTCATGTGTACTTCACCAAGTTTACTTGCATGTTCTGGAATATTCAAACTAACCTTCCCTGCTTTAAAAATGCTATTTAAAAATATATATTAACTTTTTATCTTTATTGATATGGTTTTCTTTTTTTACATTTTTGTGACTACCTTTTACTTTTATCTCAGATTTCTAATCCTTAATAGTTGATTGACTTGAGTATTTTATGATAGTTTTTATTATATTTTCTGTAACTTTTCATGCACAAAAACGTAACCACGCCTCCCTCCCTGTTAATACTTTTTTTTTCAGTAATGTTACCTTATACAGCAAGTTGCCAATTTATCTTTACATTTACTATTTATTCCTAATTTGAACCGGGAAACCTTAATTTTAACAATACTTGTTTCAATTCCCTTTGAAGCTATTTTAATTAGTCATATTTTATTAGAAGACCAGATAGTTATTTATAATTACATGTTAAGAAAATATTAAGAACATAAAATATTAATCTTAGAGTTAGGTTAGACTGAGTATTAATTGTTATCCAAATTTTCAAGAAAGCCATGTAATTAGAGCTTAAGTCTTAATAATTAAGATGGTTTACAATGATGGATTTTGTTGTGGTTACTCGCAGACAAAGAGAACAAATTGTTTTGGGAAGTCCTGTGTTTTGGTCACCCTAATTACACCTGGTAGTTTCTCTTCATTTTAGGTGGACAGTTGAAGGGAGCAGCGAGCACACTAGCAATGGTGTATCGTAGCCCCGGTGACGCTGGCGGTGCAGAGCTGCCGGGCTTGCCCCGGGAAGAGCGCCTCAACCATAGCTTGCGTGCACCACATAATTTTGATGGTTCGCGGTTTCGGGGCACAGAGGAAGAGAGGGAAGCAGACTCATTTGGTAGGAGTGGGCAGGAAGGGGATGATTTTGAGGAGCCACCGTTTCGTAACAGATTGGGCCCTAGGTCAAGATCTCGAGGTGAGGATGGGAGATTCTCTAATGGGCCCAGACCCTATGGCAATAGAAGACCTAGCAACGAGAGAGATTTTGATAGACCAAAGTACAATAGGAGTTCAAGAAATAGAGAGGAAAGAATGAATGATTATTATGATGAAAATCCAAGGCAAATGTATAGACGTGAAAACTTAGGTCAAGACGATGAGGATGAGGGAAAGTCTAGGTCACGATTCAAGGATAGAGAAGATAACTTCTCGCGATCCAGAGACAGAGGAGAAGGATCCATGCGTTTTAGAGAGAGTGAGGAAGGTTTTATTCGCTCTAAAGAAAGGGAGGATAACTATCCACGCTCAAGATCTCGACAACGGTTTTCTCAGTCTCGGGAAAGAGGTGATGGGTTTTCCCGACCAAGGGAAAGGCGTTCGAGGGATGGGCCGGATAGTCCTAGACATCCTGATAAACCAGGCTACCATGGAAGTTCACGTTTTTCCAACGAAGCTGGCAGTTCGGGTGAGGGTAGATTCATGGAAGGTGCAAGATTTCGTGGCACTCATAGGCCGTACATGAAAGGAGTTAAAGACTGGGAATATCTTCTTGATCGAGAGTTAGATGCAGTGGTGAGTACTCCCGTTATACCAATAGGCCTCCCCATCATTCCACCACCACCGCCAATACTCAACACATTCCAGAATGATGGAAGTTTCCTTGAAATGTTTAAAAAGATGCACGAACCCAAGGAAGAGCCCGATTTGGCTGTGGCTGAAACAAGCCAATCAAATGTGCCAGAAGCTGTGGTGAAAAAACCGGTCACATCTATTGTCGGGAAGCGACGAGGAGGGAGAGTTTTGCCCACGGGTATGGTTAAGAAAGTCAGAAAGGGTGGTGAAGAACCGGACAAACCTACTAATGCATGGTCGTTATACATGGCTGAAGTTCGTAAATATAAGGAACTTTCGTGTGAGGAAGAAGGCAAGACAAGGCCACTAGTGAAGTAAATTATTCCGATCTTGTTTCATTCTGAAGGAAATGTTGTACAGTAAATACTAAGTTAACTTGACTACAAGGCTATGCAATTAATAATTGATTGATTTATTAGTAAATCGTATACATGCAATATATTAAATACTAGATTATAATAAATATCTTGCTTTGCATAGGAACTGAATACAGCTACATAATAATTAATACAATAATCATTTGAATGTGCACTTGATCAATTATCTTTGAGCAGATTTTGTGCATAGTTTGTGTGTAAATGTACAGCAATTTACATTAACCAAAGGGGAATACATTTTCATTATTATTTTGCCGTTTATAAAATAATATTCTCATATAAGGGTTAAGCTCTTAATTTTGATGTGTAAATTTTGAATGTATCATAATTCCTTGCATTTATTTTATTACTTCTGTTAGACTTTCAAACAAGATCACCGATTGTGTAGTCACTCTTCATTAGTTTGTATTAAGCTGCTATGTTTGACTACTATATAAAACTGTAATATGTCCTCGATTGTCTCATATTAAATAGTGATGGAAATCTTTATTCATTACATAAATGTTAAATTCAAAGGTAACTTTTGTCTTACTTTTGATTTAAGATTAAGTGTAGATAGTGTCAGTTATTATAACAAAAAAATATCCTTTTTTCCCTTTTATTGTGAATCTATTTTTATTTTTGAACATGATAACCTATTATATTTTGTGGATAAGGGTGAATCGAGGTCATATTTTAAATTTAAAGGAAACATTGCTTAAATTTGTCGATTTAATTGTACACATTATCATCTTTGATGTTTCTGATTTTCCACAAAATTTCAAAAACACCCTTTTGATAGGCCTCTATTTCTATGTGAAAGATGAAATAACCAAGGATGGACATATTAGGTTTTACACACGATTACATTACTCCATACATTGGATATATATTTTTTTGTTTATGTGAATACTTGATTCATATAAATTAAATTAATAGCATGGCATTGTGTTCAAATAATACTGTATTAAATCTGATTAAAAAAAATGACAAGATCTCTACCGAAAGAGGGAGGCGGGCGGGCGGTATTTTGAGGTAAAAACTCGCTCGAAATGTTTTTTTCCCTTCAAATGCTTAGGCTTGTAACTTTGTAATCTTATAAAATTCCTAATAGCAACATCCCCTAATTATATTGAAAATAACCTTAAATTGGCTTAAAAAGGAAATATATATTGTTATAAATTTATTGCATTTTCTTTCAGGGGACTTCAACACGGTCCACTGCAGGTTGGAACCCCCCCCCCTCCCC
>CABFOV010002623.1:59916-81248 GCA_902141375.1 Timema poppense
CAGGGGACTTCAACACGGTCCACTGCAGGTTGGACCCCCCCCCCCTCCCCCCCAAAAAAAAACACTTCTGGGATACAGCCCCAAATGTTGAATACAAATTGCATGAATCATAAAAAGGGCAAATAACACATTTAATTAATGGCTAATTGAAATCGCAGCTCATCAAACCTTGACATGGTTTAATCATGCTGGAGTTTGATAAGTTTGTCCTCTAGTTATTTTGAGCTAAACTACTTAAAGACATGATAAGAGCTTTTGAATAAATTCCAACACAATTTTTTATCCTTAAGTATCCTTGGATATTAAAAGTCCCATTCCCATTTAAAATTATAACTTTTTTTTGATCTTGCAACTTTCTATTTTGTAGTGAAATTTGTCTTTTTAAGGTGGTTATAAAATTCAATACAAATTATATTTTATTAGCATAGTACATAGTCTTTAAATTAATATTTAATAAATCATTGTTCAGTTGAATTCTTTGGATTTTTATTGAGTTTTTTTAACAAAGTAACAAGCCTAAACATATATATTTTTCATAATTCTGTTTTTGTTTCAGCTAGTCATAGTAGTAATATGTTGCTGCTGTCATATAAATTTTGCATTTGTGAAATTTGTGTCTTAACTGAATCTACGACATAATATAAGATAGTTGACGACTTCTTGGGCATTATGATAATTGATGAGCATAGTTGTTGTATTAAATTTAGTTTTATCACTATTTGATCTTCTTACTAAAATAAGTTGATTGTGGTATTGGATATAACTTGTCTGGGTCGAGAACTGGGACTGAAACATTTGAAAGCAAACTATTTCCCTAGTTTCTTAGAGCACCTCATTGTGTTTCCCCCTTTTTTGGTTCTTAGCACACTCTTACCTTTGCGCTTTCATTTTTGAAAGTATAAAGACTTGGCAGAATCAAACAAGACTAATGGTGTTGATGAACCTGAGCTGTGACATGGAAGGGGGGAAGATCTATGAATACTTGCATTTCACAACTTAGGTTCAATCTTCCTCTCTTGAACTAAAACAACTTTGTAAATAAATGTAATTGTTATAATTGATGGTAAGCCACCATACCTTTAAAAATCTGCTATTCATTTCATAAGCTTAAAAACCAACATCAGTTTCGGCAAAACAATTATTTGACCAGTCGAGATTGCCTATAATAGTAAAGTGTTTCATTTTATATGCTTAATATATAAAAATAACTTTATTGGTCATATAGCTTGTTCAAATTTCTTGCTACACACAACATTTAAGTACCAATAACTTTTCCTGAATTCAATCCATAATTATTTCTACCATATAGTATTTTTTTTGTACGATCTTGTGTTCATAAAAATGTGTAAAATTGAGGTATTTTTAAGGGTAAGTTAAATTAACTTGCAACATTTCCTTCTGAGTAATTGAAACTATTCTCTATTATATGGCTGTGTAAATATTTTTGTGAATTATTATCCACAATACATAACATGAACAATTGAGTGCTACTTCTAACACTTTAAAAAAGTTTTGGGATACTCAATGCTAGTAGCTGCATAAAATATCTCCAATTCAGAACATTTTCATTGTTAAAACTGATCCGTGATGGTTTTGACAATATTATTTGAGCACGATTGTGTAAAATAGGGAAAAGTTTTTTTACATACATATGAAAAAGCAGAATAGGTTGTGAAACTAACCATGGAACACCTCAAACATGCCCAATTTCAAAGGTGTTTGATTATTTATAAAATATTGACAAAACCCTGTACTATTCAAAGTGGAATTAGAGCTCAGAAGTTTTACGCCCATTTGTCAACATAGAAGAAAGAAGAACATTCATTGATGTCATGGTAAATGGTAAGAAAGGCTGCTAACATTATTCATTATTCTTATTATCAACATCCATCATTGTAAACTTAAGGTTGTTATTAAGACATCTTGTGTATTTTACATTTTATCTAGGTCATCTTTATGACATGAAACTCTTTAAGTTGATCCTTACATTTGTATTTTGATTATGAGGGTTAACTTGTAAGATAATGAACTAGCTGGAGGTCCGCACTGATGTGCGTGTGTTGCAGGTCGTTAAACTCTTAATAGATTAAATCACCGGTGACTGAAAAGTCCTAGGTTCGATATTTTTGCCAAGTGCACTGAGGGCTGGTTTTTCCATCTTCTCTTTATGACAATCCAGGTGCATTTCCTCTACTAACTACCCTACCCTCACAGAATATTTGACTGAAATTACCAATTTTGACATGGTAAAAATATTCTTAACAGAGCTAAAAGGATACTTCAATTTAAAACTATTTCATTTCAAGAGATAAAATGATAAATTTTAAACTTTAAACCAGGACTTTTTTATTTTCTCGTAATTACTTTCATTTTATCTAAATTGACATTCCTCTAAATAGTCTTTTTTTTTGATTATTACTTCCTGTGCAATAAAAATAATTTTTACTATGAATGATTATTTTTCTTACCTCAGGTTGGATAAAATTCTTAACTAAAATATTACTAACAAAAACACATAACTTTATAGAAAACAATTTGTTGCCACTTTCTCTTATTAAGTAGTCTGCTAACCAAAATAAGAATGCATCTTGCATTGGACGCAGAATATTATTGATATATTGTGTAGATAAAATAATGTGTTGCTATAAATTAAAATATAAAATAAAATAAATCTATATAAACTGCTAGTTCAAGATTGTAGCAACTTCATAATAAATAAAAAAATAATTTTTCTCTGTTTAAGATTAGAACTCTTAAAAAACGTTTGGTCAGTAATTTGGTTTCCAAATTTCTGTTAAGTATTATTTGGCCTTCACTCAGGATAAATTTTCCCCAGCATGTTTAAAAGCAGTGATAATTTTATTGCTCTCTGTCGAATAGGCTAGGGTTTGATTTTTTTTAGCTTCTTTTCTTATTTACCATTTAGGTTTGATCTTGACAAAATGAACTTAAGAGAGGGCCTTAATTATGGTTCCTACCTGGTACGTCAAAGCAAAACAAGAAAGGATTTCTCATGTTAATTTTTTTTCCTTTTTATTCAGCGAGTTTTAGAGATAGAACATTGAACAAAAAAACATAAATTCTGAAATAATTCTAAAAAATAGTACTACACTTTAAAATAATTTTTTGGACCTGAAAGTAGTTTTTTTGTAAATATTAAAAAAAAGTTCTGCAGCTTAGGCTATTTTATTTATTCACAAAACGAGCACATAGCCATATTCCTGCTATAATATAGTTTTATAAAAGTCCATGGAAGAATATTTCTATCTAGAATAGGAAACGAGAAGAATGGAAAATAGAAATGTTCGACAGTGTTGTCTAGGGGTTAATAGTGGAGTGAGACTCTCAACTTTGCAGCGAAAGAGGGGAAGTGTTATTGGCAGGCAGACAAGTTACCTTGCAGAGTGAATATTTCATTTTCTTACCACTCCTTTAATGAATTGGCTACAAGAGTGATAGGTCTTAGTTTATTGTTATTTTAATGGTGAAACATCAAAACCTAAATAGGAAAATCTGTTTTATCAAGTAAGCAACAGTCTGAAAGAAGACCAACTGCTATAGCATGTCGGTTTGGATATCAAAATAAAAAGGCCTATTTATTAACGGAAAAGTAAAACTAACAAAAATGTGATTCAGATTTCGTTACTAGGTCAGGGCACTGAGATTGGTTACATAACACAAGCCTTACTGGCTAGACTTTCCAACATTTCTATCCAAGATCAGAACCTTAGAATAATATGTATTTTATTGTATTTAGAATAACTTACTAATTTTAAAGCTTATAAACAGTACACTCATTGATTTGAATTTACTGTACACTCATTGATTTGAATTTACTGATACAAATTAGGGGGGGTTCAGATATTATGTAAGCTCATTTTTGGTAATTTTGGACACCCTGCCCCCATTGTAACCAAACAAAAGCTAGCACTTAACCCCCTCCCCCCCCATCTTGCTTACATAGTATTTTCCGGACTCCCCTCGCTTGTTTATGTAATATTTGTTTTCTCATGTTATTAACATAGAGGTGTAAATAATTGTGTGAAATAATTCAGAATAAACATTGTTGCACAATGAATTTAAATTCATGGTATTAAACTAGTAATTAAATTGTCTGTCCCTCTCTGTCTTACATAAGCATTGGTCTAACCCCACCACACCCTTGTCAACCAAAATAAGTGAAGCTCAAATCCTCCTTCACTCCCCAAAGCTTCTTAAGTATAATACTTGATAGATAAGACTATTTGTATGCTACAATAATTTTTATTGCATGGACTCACTTAAGCTAAAAGAAAAAAATTAACATTTCCCGGTAAGCTAGAAAATTTTACAAAGGCAGGCGAAAAAACCTAATTAAGTAAACAACTACAAAAACTAGGGTATAACTTCTGGCTATGTAACAATTAAAAAATCCACTTCTACCGACAAAACTTAGTGAACCGTGCTGCTACTTTTTTCACTTTATTTTATTAAGTTCTCCCCCTCCCCCCTTTTGGTCCTTGGTAAACTTTGAAACTCTTTATTCCAATCTTTTTCTACAATAATTTATATTATTTCGATTAACTTACATTATTTTTGGTTCTTAGGTGGGGGTTCTGGAATTTCTTTTAAAATGTAGAGGGAGTGGGGCTGCTCAACTTGGACAGATATTAAACCCTGGATGACCCTAGAAGCTTGTTTAAATTGTTGAAGTGATTATTCATTATATGCTAAACTCGTCTGTTCAGAATATAAGCAGGTATTTTTATCCTTGGCTTTCTTGGCCATAATATATAGTACAATAATAACATGGTAGAAAGGGCAACACGGGATATTTTAAATAAAATATAATTTAGTAATTTAATAACTGGCACGAAGATTAGAATGTAAAGATTTTTTACAGTATCCTTATCTCCCCTAACCACCCTTCACTGCCTGTGACTGCTTTCATTAGGGTAGTCAAGCCATCTCAAACTTCAAGTACTAATACGCTACTGATGTATACACTAGACACAAACTAAATGTTGTATGCCAAAAACTCCCAAAGGTTTGGGTTAACCTACCATTCATAATTCTAGTTGGCCTTAAACAAGAATATTTTTAAGTTTAAATACATGTTTATTAATTATTTTTTTCTATTCAGAAAACCATAAGCCTATTTTAACAATATTTTAATAATATATTATACAATATTTTAATCACTCCTGTTTACAAAACATCCTATATTACGTATGAATACAAGAAAGTAAATCCAGTAGCTCTTAAAACTAAGATAGGGCTTCGGGAGCTCTTTGAAAGGGTGTGAGGGGGTTCAACTAATAGGTTGGTCTGAGGGTCCTTCCACGGTAACATTTTAAACCCTGAATAACGATTTAAGCTATTTGAAAGTGATAATTTTTCATGGGTAGTACTTTATGCTTTTCTTTCTCATAATGTATAATAACACGAAGAGGATGGATTATAAAATACAAATTTTTCCCGGTTTTTAATCATTAAAAGTTATTCTTTATTTTTATTACATTGGTAAAGATATTTTCCAGTATTTGTAGAACTCTATTTGAATTGTATAAATGGGAAAGGGGGTGAAGTTAATTTTTTTTTAATAATAGAAAAATAAGAACTCGGATCTGCTTTCCCAGAAATGTTATTAATAACCTGGTTCTCACCTGAAAATTTAAAAAAATTAAAGTCCTTTAAAAACTATTTGAATTGGTCATCCTTTAGCAAGTTTTTGAAAATTAAATTCACCTGAAGTAATTTGGTGTGCCATCCTACACAGCCATTCCGTATACAAGTGAACATATGTAATTTCTTAATTTATAAAAAACTTGAATATTCATCTTTATTTAGAAATCAGTTAAAAAAAAGTTTTTTGTTTTTCTGCGTCATGAAATGCTATGGTGTATGGGACACTACTTTTGCTGTGATTTTTTGTTTTGTTGGTGACAATGGCATTTCCATCCTTTTTTGGGGACACTGTTTTTAAAGTCAATCAAGTGAGTATACATCATTGAACTTGCAAAATCTGGGGAGAGATGTTGTTTTCAGGTATGTCAATTTCAGATTAATAGAGGTGATAGTGAGCTCATATCTCAGGGTCACACCCATAACAAAAAATACACTAAAGTTTACTTCTAAACTTAAATAAGGATTCAAATTTATTTTTATTTTCTAGAAGTGAGATTATGATTAAGCTTATCTAGGTTTATGGTTAAAATTATATTTAACTTAATACATGAACCAAAATCTATCACGCCCGTGACACATTGTATAGGTGCGACACTGTGCTATGTATGTAGGCCTGGGGCAAACAGATTTATTAGTCAAAAAGTGGGTCTAACCTAGGCTTAGTTATGAATGCAAAGTTTTTTAAGTATGCTAAATAAATAGGCATAATATAGGCCTACCTAGTAGGTACACATTGCTTAAAATTAAAATTTATTGACAGAAATGAGTATTAAGAAGAAAACTCTTGTCTTTCACTGACATTTTAGGATTCATTTAATGTCTTAGCTGTGATAAGGGTGGTAATTTCATTGGGAGTGTATGGTCCTTGATGGATGTGCCATTTAAGGAGTAAGACATTTTAATTTAACAGGGACTCTACCATCCGGGAAAATCAAGGAAAACGGTTAGCCAGGAATTTGAAGTGATCGAGGAAAAACGGGAATAAGTCGGGAATTTGGTAAATTACAATACAAATCCGGGAAAATGATATTTTACTCAAAATATGAAATACAATAATCAGTAAATTATGTCATTTTTTTTGTTTGTAGCTGTGAAATATATTTTTAATTCCTAGTAAACAATTTTAATACAAATTTTAAAACTATAATTATTCATAAAAAATATTAATAGAAAAACAAGTGGGGAAGGGGGGGGGGAGGTAGAAGGATGTTACATACATTTTAGTGAGGAATTTTAGAAAATGATCAGGGAAAAGGTCGGGGATTTCATTGGTCAAGTTGAGTAGACACCATGTTTAACTACTGTAGTGACCCGCCTCGGTGGCGTAGTCGGCTAACGCACTTGTCGTGTTGAGCTCGACTGCTGAGGATGGGGAGATCGAGGTTCGAATCTCGGTCGGGTGAACTGGGGGTGGTTTTTCCTAAATGGTTTTCCACTCTCCCTCCACGCAAATGCGGGTTCACTTCCTCTAATTTAACCTTCCCAATTCCTAATCCATTAGAGTAATTAGTACTTAAAGCGTATAACCCGAACGGGTAGTAAGACGTGGTGCTAAATATTATTATTATTATTAACTACTGTAGTGAACTTTAGATCACTGTTAAAAATGTTAACAAGATGAAATATAAAGTGCACACTGGAGCCATGATCATGTCACAAATTGTACATGCTGCGCTTGGCTGAGTAGCAAGGTGGTGCGATCATTTGCAATTATTAGCGATGCCATATTGAACCCAATAAATTATCAGTTTACACATTCATGAAAAAAAAATATTACAATGTTTGAAAGACAAGTTAGAGCAAACAAAAAAAAAGTTTTTATTTATTCTGATGGTTGTGCCGGACAATTTAAAAAAAAGTATACTTTCGAAAATTTATGTTTTTTCACAGAAGATTTTGTTATACAAAGAGAGTGGTATTTTTTCACCACATCTCATGGGAAAGGTTCCGTCGATGGGGTTGAAGGGACGGTCAATAGAAAAGTTTGAAATTGAGGTTCAGGTGTATGATTGTAACTAGGCCTAATGTAAAGCAATTTTTGATTGGGCATCCAAAGTGCCTCATGAAGTGACAATATTATGTGTAATGAGTGAAGATATATTAGTGGTCAAAGAATTGTTAACTAATAGATGGGAATGAGAAAACACCATACTGGGATAACAATAAAAGCAGATACGAACTATCGCCTTGCTGGCCATACTCCCAAATACAATATGCAAAAATTGCGATAAGATATCCAGACAGACTCGTCTCTTGAACTTGTTGAAATTAAAAAGGAGGGGGAGAAGAAATATTTACCCCAAAACTCTGCCATACCAAGCAGTGCAGACTTGAAAATAGGAAAATATGTTTTGGTACAATTTTAAGAAAATAAGGATAACATGCATAAATATGTTATTTGCGAAAATGAACCTGAAGAGGATGAAGAAATAATATGTTTTTAAATAAGTTTATTTAAAATGAATAAAAAGTGTTTTTCCTTTGTCTCTGTGCATACATTATAGTTAGTCAGCTCTATTTAATTATTTTAACTATGTTTATGTATGATTTATTAATGGAATATATTATTTTAGTTAATACTTCTTTTATACAAGATAAAAACTTTCCGCTAAAACTTCTAGTTCTTATTTTAAATTTAGGCCAAACATGTTATATTTGCACTGTGTCACACCTGTAACAGAATATAACAATTTTTAACTGAGATAATTTATGTTGTAATATCAAGATCACTTCCATGGTGGATGACTACCTTATTTTTCAAAATAAATTATTATTAGAAAGTTAGTTTAATACACATCACAGAGAAATTGAAAAAACCAAACACACATGTAGGATAGTGTCTAAAATTTATCACACTTGTAACAAACATTCAAAGTCTTTAATGCAAGGTTTAAATATTTAATTTTGTAATTTCCAAAAGGACCATAATAAAGAGAAAAAATTGAGGTTCAAACTGCAAATAAACTCTTCATAATAAAATTGTATTTTAGATATTTTAAAAGAATTATTTGCTAGAAAATCTTGTACAAATGTCACACCCCTAACTGTGGAATGGCTGTACAGGCAAATTTTTGAAAATTCATTACCTTAAAAACCACCTAGTTTTGTTCTCGTTTTGTTCTCGCTTTGTTCTCGCTTTAATTTCGGTTGATTTAAATTCCTTAAAAGCTATTTTAGAGTGGGCCTCTAGAAGGAAAATTTAGTTATTAATGGAATGGCTCAGATATTTGAAGAAACTTTCAGATATCTGGAGTTTGTTTTTAATCATAATTAGAGTTGAGTTTGATCTTCTTCCACACATGACCAAATAATTACGTCCTACATTAGGTGTGCCATAGATTTTACTGCCAGCCCAGGCTAACAGCTATTTACACAATTTTTAAAGATGCTGTAAGTGGATATAGTAAAACATTTGAGAGGAAGACATTTTGATATATAGCTATTTGAAGAAAAATCTATAAAAAAAAACAGTAAGAAAATTTGTTTGAAAGATGAAGGGAAACTATACTCATCCACCGTTGGCGCTATAAGCCAAGTATCATTGGTGCGCAAAGCAACCTCTTCCAAGATTTCTTGTTATCACATTTTCAATTGATCCAAAATTACTTGGCCATTTATTGGATTTTGGTCAAAATAAAGATATTGGGAAACTGTAACATTCTGTAATCCGCACACCTTTTTATAGTTTTGAAATAGTTTGTTAACAATCTTGTATGTATACATAGTGTAAATGGACAGTCTAAATATAATGTTCTAAATTCTTTTGAATGAAATTAAAACAAATCAGTATTATTTGTATATTTGAGGCAAATATATTAGGACCTACATGCTAATCTCATTCTTAATTTAGACTTTTCGAAGAGGAAAGAGAATGTCCTACCAATTTTGCCAAATCCAACCATTCAGTGTTGCTAATTGTTGCCATATTTTATTGAAGTTATTAATGTAATACCACCCTTGCACACAATAGTAAAACTTCTTATCTGGTAACATAAACCTGCATACCCTTAGAACTTAAAGATTGTCTCGGCGTGTTCTTCTCAACGTAAGAGAAGTAGAGTAGAGTTCTCCTCTTTGGTTTGCAGATTATAGTGTAAAGCTTTGTAAAGTCTTTCAAAATAAACAGGGCCCTGCTTCTGACCCTTTTCAATTTATAATTATATAACATGATGTATAAATATTTAAGTATAACTAAAAGTTATCATTCTGGTAGTAACAGATTTTATGATATGTATTTTTATTTTTGTTGTTACATTAAACTACTTGACATAATATTAATTTCCTACAATGGCTATGGTATGATAAAAGTTTGTTAATAAAACATAATTTAAAATAAAATAATTCCATACGTGCTTTTTTAATATACGTGAAAAATATTGGGAAGGCTTAATATAGTCCACAAGGCCATAGTCAGGGGTTAGGGGTTGTTAATATAACCCCTCTACCCCAAAATTTAATGAACATCATATATATGGCTTTATTTTGGTTCAAACTATATCAAAATTAAGGTACAAGTACAAATTAGGAGGCTGTGTTACCATAAAAAGCACTTCAGAGAGCTTCTAGGACTATTTTATTATTTAGAATTGTTTCTAGACTTTGGCATTTGGGAGATGTGCCCACCAACCCGCCTCCCCCGCCCCCCTGAAATTATTGGCTGGCTATGGCCTTGATAGTCCAAGCCCCCCAAAATATAAACGGGGGGAATTAAGGCCCCCCCAATATCTTTGTTCTGGAGTCCCTGGGTAAGTTCCAGAAACATTATCTCAACGGTTTGACATTTAGTATATTTTTTATTTAAGGCCAAATAAAACAGGATATGTCCCAGAAAGTGTCCATAATACCATTTCTCCAGCAAAAATTCCCAGAACCCTCAGAATATTAATTCTGACCTAATCAGATAAACCAAACTAGTGTGACATTAAGCCTGTGGGTTTGATTTTATTCTTGTAAACGAATAAACCCACCTAAATACAATACTCCTACAACAAACTAAGTCAATAAGCAATTGCCTGAGCTAGTTAACCAAAAGGAACCTAATTAGTAACCAAACAGTCTTTGTCATTTTAACTGCTTATATTTCTACTGTATTTGAATTTTGCGCCTTCCTATAATAATAATAGATTTTAAAAGTAAACACTTCTCTAACCTCAACCAGCAATGCAACCCCACTTGATATATGCCACAACCCTGTATGGGGTCACAACTCTCAGGTTATAATATATTAATAATATTTAGCACCGCGTCTTACTACCAGTTCAGGTTATACGCTTTAAGTACTAATTACTCTAATGGATTAGGAATTGAGACGGTTGAATTAGAGGAAGTTAACCCCCATTTGCGTGTAGGGAGAGTGGAAAACCATTTAGGAAAAACCACTCCCAGTTCACCCGACCGAGATTCGAACCTCGATCTCCCCGTTCTCAGCAGTCGAGCTCAACACGACATGCACGTTAGCCAATTACGCCACCGAGGCGGATCTCAGGTTATAAACCAGTGGTCTAGTGCATTAGTTCACTTAGCCATCAGCACAAGAAATTAATGTATTTGAAACTCTGAAAAGGTGACTTGTCGGTCTTCTCGAGTGGCGAGTGGAATTTGTGCCTTCCTGACATAGGTAGCCACGCTAATCTGTGAAAGAGGGGAAGGGTAGTCATGGAGCGGGTAAGAAATGTCGGACAAGATGACAGATTTCATGCTTGAGTGCATCGAATTGAAATGCAACCTCCTTCACAAAATAGTTTTGACTTCACCAAGTAGGTAACATCAATAAAGGATTTTAAATACCTTCCTCGTTGAGGAATGACTGTTGGTGAAACTCCTGCCCTTCAACTAGATATAAATTATTCATTTTAAACATTTGTGCTTAAATCAATGTTTATGACCACTGTTAACATAAGTACAATTCTTGCATAACATTGTCATTATGAGGGGACATTTAGCAGCTTAAACACCAAGTATTTTCTTCTATTGATAACAATAATAGATAAGATAACTCAAAAGGTCCTTATTAGCTGGTTTTCATTAAATCACAGTTGTTTGGAAATGCTGCAATCTTGCTTTAGTGATATTATTTTTACCATTATCCTCTAACATCTTTCAGCCTCCCCTCCATCACCAGATTGTAATTATCTTTTAAAGTATAGCGCTAAACCTTTTATAAAACTGTGTAAGGCAAACCTACTTGGTAAATTATAACATTTTTTAGAAAATTTATTCAAAATCTGTTTGTGACAAAACCGAGCATCCTTTTGGTTTAGTACATTATTGAGTGCAAGTTGTGTCAATGGCAGATGATTTTTATAAAAATTGATAATTCTTGGGTATTTTTAATCCTTTCCAATCCCCTTACAAACTCTTTCTTTGTTTTGAGACTAGATCTTTGCACTCAATATTACATATAGAAAGAGCCCCTAAGAAAAATTTGAAAATATGTTTTTATGGTAGTGTTATTTTATAGGTATTGATATCTCAAAAGTGACAGCTGCAGATCACAGTACTTGACTTATAAGAGAAAGTAGATTTAGTAACATTTAAAAAAATATCGGATAAGCCCTTCCTGTAATAAATTGGACTGAAGTTTGTTTTCATAGCAATAACAAATATGCAATGCAATACAATACATGATGAAACGTTGAGGTGGGGATGTAAGAGAAGCAGAAAAGCTCTTGTATGTTTGCAGTTTTTATATCAAAACATTTTTTAGTAAAATAAATCATGAACATGCGCTAGTCTTTCTCAGTATGTTTCTAGCTCAATTGCAATCACACAATGCTTTTCCCTTTTATAACCCTAGGCCTACTATGTAGATTATTCACAACAAAGATGAACTGATATGTTAAAATATGAACAGAAAGTGATTTTTAATAGGTCTGGTCAGTATTTATCACTCCCTAATATATATACATTCCAACATAACCATTATTTACCACTATACGATGTTTTTCTGGTACATAACTCACGTTATAGGAGAAATTTACCCGCCTCGGTGGCGTAGTTAGATAACGTGCTAGTTTCGTGTTGAGCTAGACTGCCGAGGACTTGGAGATTAGGTTTCGAATCTCGCTCGGCTGAACTGGGAGTGGTTTTTCCTAAATGGTTTTCCACTCTTCCTCCACGCAAATGTGAGTTCACTTCATCTTTATTCAACCTTCCCAATTCCTAACCCATTAATCTAATTAGTACTTAAGTGTATAACCTGAACAGGTAGTAAGACACGGTGCTAAGTAAGTATTAAAAGATAACTTACTGTACTACCTAGCTTTCCAAATAAAAATTTAATAGGCTTGTTACCAACTTAAATAGAGTCAAGGTTTGCCTTGGTAGTAATTATTAATAATGGTTGAATGGATCCAAGATTTTTCTAAATATGATTGGTAAACACAAAAGGCAAATATATTATATTGATAAACAACATTTAAATGTCTTGCAATTTTCTCTCTTATAGATATGCCACTTGTTGCTAAAATGGCGGGGAAAAAACCTGAGGATAATGAACCTGAAATTGTAATAGAGACTGCTCCGTTTGACCCTCGGTTCCCTAACATGAACCAGACAAAGTGAGTAGAGGCTCCAACTTGTTTATTGTTTTAAACTATACATTTGTGGCCAACTCGAATAGCTATAACAAAGTGTGAGCTCACAATTATTGTCAACCATCACTGAGTAACTTATTGGGCCAGTGATAGGAACCAATAGGATAGCCGCACACTGGATCCAACATTTGAATAGATACAAAACGTCGAGTCTCGTCAGTTGCAGTGTATGGGAGTCTGTTTTTCTGTCTTTAGACGTCCTAATATCTTGTCCTATTCCCGCCATTTTCAAACGAAAGCAGAGTTTCTGCTATTAACGGGCCATGCGAAAGTCACGTGACTGATCTCAGCTGCTAATACATGTGCAGTTCAATATGTCAGAAAATTTCTTATCGAAATATGAAACTTGAGGGACCTTCGTCCAACAAGGAAAAACTGTTGAAAGGCGTTTAAAAACAGGGTTGAAACCAGTGTGGGCCTCCATTTAACCCCATGTTTAACAAGAGTGCATCATGCACCTTCCAACACTTCAAGACAAAATGTCTTGTCTTAAGGCAAAATGTCCGATCCAGTGTGCGACCTGCCTTAAAAGGGTACATAATTATCTCATTGGTGAAATCTACCCCTGCAAGTTTTAACACATTTGTTTTTGAGGACCAAGAGAGTTGAATGGACATCAAATTTGAATGATTTTTAAACCCGGTTGCACCGATATTGTCATGATTTTAAATCAACATATTCATATCGAATTAAATCCCACTTTTATGAATAGTTTATATGTGCAGATAACTTAATTTTATTTATACTATATTAGGTGGGGCTGCATATGAGAAATGTGTTTTGCAATATTTATAGCAAAACTTTTTTTGGCCAAGATAAATAAAATATTGCTTCTTTGTCCAACATAAAGAGTTTAATTCTTTTCACATGTGATATCAACAGTTGTTGTATATCTGTTGTGAATCTAGCTGCATTAGATAAGGACCTTTTTAAATGAAGATAAAAAGTTTCCTTTAAATTCCAGGACACCCTTGACAGATATTCAACAACTATTGATGATATCAACTTGTGAATAAAACTAAATTCTTTGTTTGAACTGATGCAATATTTGATTTATTTAGACCAAAAAATTGTTTTGATATAAAAACTACAAAAACACTGTCCTTTTCTCATGTTACCTACATCTCCACCTTAAGAATCACTTTCATGTTAGACTGGATTTCCTGTGACAAGAGTATTGAAGTGCTAATTCTGGACAGGGGTACTAAGAGCGGTTCTTATAAAAATGGTTTCACATTCTCCTTCCACGGAAATGTAGGTAAACTTAACTTACACTTCCTCATCCTTATATTAGTGGGGCAAAAGTCCTCTATTTTAATGTGGATTAAAATTCATATAAACAAATGAATGTCAAAAGACAATTGTAGAATATTGTCACTAAACTGTGATCTTTAATAAATTGACCATCTAAGTAAGTGTGGTTGTATGACTTTCTAATGAACAAATAGTCAATTTGTTCTGTTACTACATGCCTTATTGACCGCATGGTCTAAGGTGTCGCACTCGTGTTAAACTAGACTGCCGGTGACAGGGAGATTGGAGTTTGAATCCTGGTCGGGTACACCAGGTGTGGTTTTTCCATTCTCCTTTTATGCAAATGTAGGTACACATCCTCTGAGTTCAACTTTCCCCATCCCTCGTTCATTAACATAATTATTACATGTGTGTATAACCTGACTAGGTAGTTTAGACGTGGTCCTAAAAATTACTACTTTAAAAAAAATTTGATTCTGTTATTTACGTTACAGGAAATAATCTGTTTTTTTTTTAGATATTGTTACCAGAGTTATTTGGACTGGCATCGATGCACACGGCTAAAGGGTGAAGACTACAGCCCTTGCCAATACTTCAAGAAATGTTATCAATCACTCTGCCCCATTGCATGGGTTGAAAATTGGGACACACAGATTGCAGAAAATAGATTCCCAGGAAAAATACTGTAAATAGGGATTCTATAAATTGGTAGATATATCCAAGTGATTTGTGATTTGTTTACTTTTTTTGTAGTGATTGATGATTAAACACAAATTTGAAAACAAACGTGATTAATATTTTGTCAGCATGAATATTAATTTATTTTGTTTCACCTAAATTCACAGCCTGTATAAATCTTTGTATAAATATATAATGAAATATTAGTAACCATAGAGTGATTCGATTAATTATTTCTTCCTTTGCTCTTTACCTTTTTTTTTATTGTGTTCTTTTGAGCCTTATAAAAACATTAATAGTAAGATATTTTAAACACTCTTATTATAATTAGGTAGTAAATTATAGGAAAGGAATGTTAAACCCTATGTTTCAATATAACAAAATTAATACAAACCATTTTGTTTTCTCAGGCAAGTCATTAAAAGAGATTTTAGAATTGATTATGTTGAGAAAGTACTTGATAATATTTCTAGTATAGACCAGTGTTTCCTAAACACTGGCTCATGACCCAAATGAGTCTCACAGGGATATTCCCGAGGGTCGCATACAGTATGTTCAGGAACTCAGCATACATAGCAAGTTTGAACCTAAAGTAATACAAAATCCTGCTCCTATACACTTACATTCAGAAATCTATGCTAGTACCGTTAAATTGTGTTAAGAGTTTCTGCGTAAAATGCTGAGATAGCAAATCTGTAAAGCAGTTGCATATGAGTTAAGAGTGCGGCAATGCATATGTAATAATGGCAAGCACTTTTTGTGATATAGGACTGTTAAAAATGATCATCAAAACGTATTCACATTTTTTAGATGGTCTGGTGTGTTGTTTACGATTATTGGTGATACGTTCTGCTGCTGTCCTCTAAGATGTCGAGCTAGTAGTGCCGCAACCTGTTGTACAAGCATGCTTCAACAACTTTGCTATCTCGGTTCTATGCTGAAACTTTGGACACCATTTAATTGTATAAAAGTGTATAGGGATTTTGTATTACTTTTGGTTCAAACAAGTTATCTGTGCAGTTGGGTTATGAGTTTCTGAACACCCTCTATACTTTATAAACTAATAGATATTCAAACACTTCATCATACTGGGACATTATGAAGAATTACTGCAATACTGACGTTAGTGTTTCAACCAATTTTTTAAACCTTCCTGATCTTGGAATTTTGGACCCAACTCAAGGACATGTTCACTCTGGCTCCAAAGGTAAAAGGCATCTTTTCCGTCTTCTGATGTTATAGCCTACCTCGATAAACATTCTCGTAACATCAAGATCCTCAGAATGATTTGTACTGAACTCTGTACATCAACATAGGACTCAAACTCTAGCAACTCACCTTCAATATGAGGTAGCATCATGGTTGTCACTGAAACAACTTTTTTTTTGCCAGCAAATTTTTAACATGAGCATATTATAGAATGTTCTATTTGTAAAATTATATTAATTTGGAAGAAGGTATAGGAGAGGTAGATAAAAACATAAAATGGATGAACACAATATGGCTTTTACAATGAAAAGAACAACACAGTTCACACTTTACATTGCTGCCATTGGAGGACAAAAAGGTTGCCCCTTGAAGAAAATCAAGTCGTTACAGCCCAATCCCCCAACCTAGGTTTCATTCTATTGGAACTTAAGAGAGAATATGAAACGTGCAACACAACTTCCTAAAAGAGGAAACCAAAAAACCCAAAAGGGAGAAAATGGAAATTTGTAAAGAATGATAGGACACACAGATAACATATTGAAGGAATAACATCAATTTATAAGATTAAAAAGTTACTGGAATTGATTCAATTTAGTTGATATCCATACAAAATAAAAATTCTCAAGAACTCTCCCCAATAATGAAAGCATTATAGCAGTCAGTGAAATAGTCTTCTTTGGTCACTTAACGAACATTGTAACCAAGTCACATTTTCATAAATTGTTTCTTACATTTTTTCTAGCATTGTGTTTTACTATCAGGGTTATAGGCTTTTGTATTATTTATTCTAATGGTTTAAGGCCTTGTTTATACTGCAAGCAATTTGCTTGGAGGTTATAGAGGCCTGCGTAGCGAGGGCGCGATCCAAATGAACACATGGTATTAAGTCTATGTGTGCATACTAAAAGTGACTCGAGGGTTGCCGTGAACCGAGCTATTTAGGGAACTCTCTAAGTGATTCAACTTTTCGAATAAAATTGTTCCGCAACTGTTCTGTGAACAGCATTCATGTTCTATTTTATTTATAATAATGGATATTGAAAGGTGTTCCAAAGAAGAGCGTTATGGGACACCAGTGTTGTCCTTCACAAGTATGTGGGAGTACTAAAAAATGTTACAGGAAGAGAGATGTGCAGAACTAAACAGTCCATTTTATTTACAGTCTTGTTTATTATTTGCATTAATTATCACAGGCCTGCGAAATTGAAGGTTTTGAAAAATACAAGAGAAGTTTTCACAGAGTTTTATATTATTTGGTGTGCTGATTTCAAAAATGACCTCCATTTTTTTCCCATCACGTCAGGATTTTTTTGTAAAATCGGTATTGATATTTTTGCTAGAATCCTATTTGAAAAGGAATTCTCTCGAACAATTTTGCATGTACTATCTGGCAACAGTAGTTTTTTATCCATTTAAATATATGTAAAATAATCGATTCTTAGTTATGCAAATTGATTTTTCAGCAATCGATTAATTTTTATAGGTTTAAATGGATGAAAACCACTGTTGCCAGATCGCACAAGCCTCTGGTCGAGTGAAAAACAAAATTCTCTTGAGTTAAAACATTTTACACCATTATTATTATTATTATTATTAGCGTCTTACTACCCGTTCGGGTTATACGCACTTACGCTAATGTGTAATGGTAGGGTGCTTGTGAGATAAAATGGATAACCTACAGTTTAACGTGGAATCCGAACCACGGTGGAGGCCTGGCATTCCCCACATTCACAAGATGTCTTGTCAGAGGTGAAAGAAGGGTTTGGTAAAAATATAAATCTATGCCGGGACCGAGGATTAAACCCCGGCCGCCAGCATAGAAGTCTGACACCTTACCCCTAGACCGCCAGGTCACCATTTTACACCAAATCATGGTGCAGTCTCTAGAAGAAATTCACCAACATACTATTTTAATTTGTTTTCACTATGGTAACTTACATAAAAAATAGACGATTGACCAAGAGGAGCAAATATTATGTATGTGTAAATGAAAGTTTGAAACAAATTTTAAACTGAGCAAAAAACAAAAAAAAAGTTTCTATTTAAGCACGTAATCTTTTTCCTTTGAAACTTCTTTTGGACGTTCTTTTATGTTCACTCTCTGGCCTCTCTCGTGTTAACATCCAACAGTAGTCGGCGAGCATGTTCTTGTCCCATCTTCCTTGATATTTGCGCTCCATATCTTTGTGAAACCTTTCACCATGTTCTTCGCTGACTGATCCTAAATTTTCGAGGAAAAAGTCCACATGTGAGTGAAGGAAATTTATTTTGACACTCATGAAGCACCTCAACGCTTGAAATTGGTCCAGCATATTCATAACAACTGCTTTATAGTCAAGATCCTTGTAATAACCCAGAAATTTACTGACGACATTTTTGAAGACAACCCAAGCTTCTTTTTCCTTTGTTTTCATATTTGTCTCAAATTCTTTATCCTTCATAAGCTTGCGGAATCTGGACCAACAAAGATTCCCTCTTTCAACTTGGCTTCGGATAAACCTGGAAACTTTTTGCACAAGTATTTGAAACAATCGCCATAACCTTGACAAACTGCTTCATTACACCTAATTTTATATGCAGAAGGGGTAACAATACTTTGTTTGGATCAACTAAACTGTTCCGAATTACATTCTTGACGCCTGGTTCAAGATTTTGTCTTTTCGGCCATTCTTTTTTGACCCAATGTTGAGTCTTATCCCGGCTGTCCCACTCACAATTGAAATACGGGAACTTTGTATATCCGCCTTGTTGGCCAAGAAGCATGGATATAACTTTCAAATCACCGCAAATGGTCCAACCGTGGTCGGCATATTTTATTTTATTGAGGACGAGAGCCAGGTTTTCATAGCGTTCTTTTAAATGCACCGAGCGTCAAACTGGTGCAGATGCATACTGGCTTCCGTGATGAAGGACAGCTTTAAGGCTCCTTTTCGATGAATCTATAAACAGCCTTCATTCATCTTTATCGTATGTGATATTAAATTTCCTCATCAATCCGGAAACAGAACAATACCCCAGGTTCTCCTCTTCCTCAACGTACTTAACAAATTCCTTTTTTTTGATTCCTGTACCAATAAAAAGAGGTACCTTTGGCCAATAAGTTTTTTTTCTTTCAATCTGGAGCCCAATAATTCAACTGCCTTTTTCGAAAGGCCCAGATATCTAGTCAGATCATTAAGTTCAATCTGAGAGAAGGGCTTAGGTGAATCGCCTCCAGAGGCTTATGCTCCTCATGCGATTTTTAATAACACTATATTCACCGCATATGTAACAAAAGTCATCTGGCAAATTTTCACAACGTCTCGAACTCGAAGCAATGTTTCACGAAACGCACAGAGAAAAGCAACCGTTAAAATTGTTTCTGTGATGAAGTTTCCACTTGTCACTGTATCAACGCACGACACGACACTACACATTAAAGAAAAATTGAGACGAACTTAAAAATTTCCACGTCTTTTATCTAATTACGAACACGGTAAGTACACGATCTTCTGGGTTAAAGAGAGATAAACTGAGTCCCTCATGAGGACATCTCTTTTATATATTTTCTGATGACTCCATAAAAGTCCAGAGAATTCAGTCTTAAGAAAGATAACACGTTCAGGATCAATCCAGATAAAGCTCGAAAAGGCAGAAGACTGCCGGTTGCTCTCGCTTAGCGAGGGTTCCTTCGAGGTCAGCGAACCAAGATAAAGAACTGAGATAAGGATTCACGTGACGCTATTGGTAGAGAGAGGCTACGACGGGGAGGGAGGGATGGCGCCGAGGAGGTGTCACAGAGTGGTATTCTGTAGGTCTCACCACGGTAGAATGATGGTCAGGCAAGGAGGAAAGAAATTCAACGACGAAATTTTTCTTATGGTAAATGTTCATAAAAATACAAGTAAAATTTAATTTTTCAAGAAAACGTGACATGATAGAAATTTTTCATTTAAAAAAAAATCAGCACCAAAAAATACTTAAGGTTCAGCTATCAATTCCTTTGTATTTTTTCATCGCAGGACTGTGATTAATATTAGAGAATTAAAAATTCCAGGCTAGAAAGTATTTTTATCACATGCATTAATTAATATTCAAGGATTAAACAATCCTAGGTAATGTATTTTTTGTTATTATGCATTAAATATTAATATTAGACAAAATATTTTCTGGAAGGTCGTATTAATTTTGCCAAGGAACACTTCCTACTACGTTAAAGTAATTTAAGATGATTTCTCTGATTCAAACAGCATTATTCGGGAAATGATCTTGTAATGTGTGTAGTTGTGATATACCGATATTTAATATTGTTGGACATCAAAAGCGGGGATTTAGGGACTCTAAATCGGGCCCGATCACCGTCGGCCCTGAAATCCGATGGTGAAATGTGTGCTCCTGGTCATGTTTTGGGGAGGCGACCAGGCAGGGAGGTCGGGAGAGATTTCCAACCGATTTAGGGAGGAAGGGTGGGGTAGACCAGACAGTCAGCATGTCCTCCTGAAAAGGAACGCTCCCTTCATGGGTGAAATAGTGCACAAACTTATCACGTATTTTGATGCCTTCATCATAACGCTGTTTGTCATTACTCAGGCATAATGGTATGAGTTCACCATTTAATCTCCACTCTCCAGGATGAAACGTACAGTTTACAGTGTATTCTTGGTCCACAGTCACATCATACTGTTGATATAAAGGGTTGAATGTTGATAAATAATTGTGCAGAGCACAACACGCAAGAATTGTTTTGTCTAAAGTGTCCAAATTGACGGCAATGCATGTACGCAGAATGCGAAATCTCGAGGCTAGGATCCCAAACGCGTTCTCAGTTACTCTTCTTGCTCGAGACAAACGGTAATTACATATTCGGTGGTCGTGAGTGATATTTTTTAAAGTGTAAGGTTTCATGAAGTGCTTGTTAAGTGCAAAAGCACTGTCTCCTAAGAAAACGTA
>CABFOV010002624.1:0-21063 GCA_902141375.1 Timema poppense
GTATTTCCATGAAACTAATAAGCTGTAGCTCAATGCCAAAATTCAACATCCCCACCCAACTCATACTCTCTTGTCTTCTCAGATGTCCAAAAAACTAGGGGGTCAGAGACCTTTCAAGGCAGAAACTACCTAACCACCAGTTACAAGTTGCCTTTAAACCTGAAGGTCATTTCAATGTTATTTCAATGTAAAGCTCATTCTTAAGATGGAGAGTGGGAGGATGGAGTGGTTCCAAAAAAAAATAGAGTGAAGCAAGGGGAGTGTCCTTTCATCATTACTATTTCTAATGGTAATGGAAACGGTCATAAAGAAAGTGGTAGGAAAACTCAAGGAGGAAAAAATGAAAGCCACGCTGTTTCCTGATGACTTGATGGTTTGGGGAGAAGGAAGAGGAAGTAAAGGAAAAACTAAAAGAATAGAATGAGGAATTGAAAGAGAGTGCAATTAAATTTAGCATGACAAATTGTGAAGTGATGGTAATGACAAGGAAGGAGAAGCTATAAAGTTGGATGGAGTAGAGCGGAGAAAAGTTCAAAAAGTATAGTACCTCTGAAGCGTGACTGAGGCCAAATATGGAAATAAAGAGGATCTAATGAGAAGAGTAAAGCAGGCAGAGTTGTTTTATTGGTGTGTAAGATACCTGCTATGGAGAGAAGCACCCTTGGAGTGTAAGAGTGTGTTGTACAGGGCATACTTTGTACCCATGGTCACATATGTAGTAATAGCATGGACGTTGAAAGTACGAGAAAATAGGAAAGTGGAAGCCATGGGAATGAAATTTGTGAGGACCATGTTAGTTGTCACTCGGAGAAACAAGAATAGGAATTAAGTTAACTGGGAAAGAGTGCGGGTATAGGGGATATGAGATAGTAGAGGAAGCAAGACAGAGATTAAATGGGTGGAGGTAAGCTCATTATTAAATATGCCCAACAAATTGAAATGGTGGTTTAATACTAGACAATATTTTTCTTTATAAACATTATATTAAATTCCTATAAGTAAGCCCTGCCTGTGAATACTAATACTTTAAATCAGATTGTTTAAAAATGAGGTGATCCAATGGCTAAATAATTTTATAATAAAGGAAATTGATAAAGACCAAAGAAAAAGGAAAAATAGACTACTAAAAGTAAATTTGATGAATAAAGTCAACTTAGGGAAAGAGGAAAAATGTGGGAAGAATCCAATGCACAAAAGTGACATCTTCTTTCTTTCTTCTGTATTCTATGGTAGAAGTAGTCATACACACAGAATAGAATAGAATATTATTTTGCCATTGTTGCCTTTATCATTATTGTGTTTGATAAAGGCAACAATCCCGAAATAATATTATATTCTATTCCGTGTGTGTGACTACTTCTACTAAAGAAGACAGAAAGAAGATGTTGTCACATTTTTGTGCATTAGATTCTTCCCACATTTTTCCTCGGGTTTTCTTCAACAAATTAACTCTTAGTAGTTAATTTCCCCTTTTCTTTACTTTTATCGATTTCCTTTATTATAAATTTTAATTTGATTGAAAATAATAGTTCAATATAACTTTTAATAGGTTTGCAACTAGTTGATTAGCAAGATTATGTATGTAGATGATGTTAATAAAAAATAAATATAAGGAGCCAACAACAAAACAAAATAGTAACTAGCTTTTACTTCTATTTGAATCATCATCGTCACCTTCATCAACTGTTTACCACTTGTGGCCGGGTAAATTACGAAAAACGCCTCAATCTTCTTCTCCTTTAATTTCTCCCATTCTTCTCCTTTCACTTAAACACTCTGTTATCTACTCCTATTATCTCTTTCTTGGGCACTCTTTTTTCCTACAAACTTCATATTCAACATTTACTTCGGCATCCTCATTACATGCCCAAACCATCTCAGTCTTGTTTTCTGTACTATTTCATGTACTCCATGTAGGCCTACTCTTTCCCGGATAACTTCATTCCCATGGCCTCTTCTTTCCTAGTTTCGCTTACATTCGATGTCTGTTTCTGCTGCATATGTGACAATGGGTACAAAACATCACTTAACTGAATGTATTACTGTTATAAAGAATGGATTATAAGAAATAAAGTTTAGTTACCATTTGTATTTTCTATTAATATTTATAGTTCCTCTTATGTTCATAATACTTTCCAAAAGTTGAATTTGGATTCGAGATTCAGATTTGTAAAATAGTGGAGTGAAGTTTCAATACTACAGATTTATTGAAAATCTTGATTTGATCATTGAAAGCTTTCCAAGAAGATTGACTCAAAAAAACTTGAGGTCAAAGATTCCTATTTTTAAAAGACATTCTAAATTGGTGTAAAATACCAAAACTGTTACTTTTATCAGTTCTTTGTCATATTTTAGTGTTCTTAACACTTTGACTAACCAACACTGGCCATGGAAATTAAATAATCTTTTCTTAACATGTATCCCAACACAGATGATAATCTACTATGTAGGGTATTTGCCCAAATGAAGTACAGCCCCACACATAATATAACCATAATATTTTGAAGGTGCTGTACATGAAAAATAAAACATTTTTACTAGACCAAAAGGTAAAAAACTAATATATTTGACACAGTTTTATTAGACCATCTGAATGTTTGTCTTGATGTGATTTTTTTTTCGCCAAAGAGAAATATTAACCCTTTTAGTGCCACGATCTGATCGGCTCCCTCTACTACCGTTAAAATTGCCAAAGTTGATGAGGTCGGCTCTCCGGATTTGAGTTAGTTCTCGCTTTATCTGATAGTGTAATAGTGTCATATCACTGGAAAGAGAACATTTCCCTCTTATTTTATATAATGTTGGCAGCTAAAATCAACTGTAAATAGTTGTTATCAGAACTGAGAGTTTAGTCAGTTTAGTACATTTACAATGGGACAGTCGTATACTCAATGTGCCAAGTGCAACACAAATTTACATAGGAGCTGCATGGAAAAACACAAGTGTGGCTCACATTCATACAGTTGTAAAAAGTTTTCAAATGTATGGGTTAAATTTTTTTTAGTTTAGAAAAATATACTATTTAGATTTTTATGTTATGCCATGTGAATGAAAAGATTTCTTTACCAATGTAAGTAAATAGGTGTGATGACTTTATAAATCGATATATATTTTTTTGATATGAAACTAATCATTAATAAAAGTGTTTTGAAAAACGCATTCATTATGTATAGGCCTAAATATTTATTCATGAGGTAAGCAATATAATAAATCTTATAATCATATATATTCAAAACTTTATTTTCTTGTATTATACTAAATGCACTACAAACATATAATATTAAAATTCTTGTATAATATCTTTTTAAATATATTAATTAGAATTAATTTTGAAAGAAGTGATAGAAATTGAAATAAAATTTCAAATTAAATAATTTTAATTAAATCGTGTTAATTTATTATTATTAAAGAACTGTATATATTAATTAAAATGATAGAAAAATCAAAATAATCCCTTCATAAATAAAGGTTTGGCAAATTTTCTTGCAGACCCTTACAAAAATTAGGAAATAGCTGTGGCATTCTTCATCACAAAACCTAACAGGCCTCTGGCATTCTTCGCATGCAAATTCTGGAATAGGCGTGGCACTAAAAGTGTTAAACGCAGAAACACCAAACTTGTTAGCATATTGTTGTTGATTGAAAATTCATATAATAATTTCTTCTCATTCCCTTATTTACGTGAGACACAGAAGACACCTTATTTTAACCACGATCACTCACTTGCAGATATGCCATGAGTGTTTTAATTTCTAACAACAGAAACAAAACACAGATTCTTCCAACAACTAACATTGACCTTCTAAATTACATAAATATAATAAATTACCAGTAAAGTTACAGTGAAGGGTGGAAAACCTGGCCCCCCTCCCCTTTTACATTTTGAACATGAGCTTAGAGTAAGCATAATAGTTCTCACAATTGCGCTGGTTTCTCACTTCATTTTTGACCTTGAGTTTATTATTAGACGAGCATGCGCACGCTAATTCCACCTGCCGGCAAGTACAGTTAAAGTATGCTACAAAATAAAGCTATGTCGGAATCTGAGGGTGTTTTTCAGTGAAAAATTTTATGCTCTGTATATAAGTTTTTTTACATCCATTTCTGTTTCTAGCCTGTGGCCTGGGTCAGTTTTTTATTCACGCTATATATTTTTTCATTACCGGCTTGCTAGGCCTGTCGTAGTGTATACAATAAGAGTACAGTTTTCAAAAGAATATTATTTGAAGAAAAACGATCTATATTCAGGCCAATACAGTTAAGTCAGATTATGTATCAATATTGATTTTCTATGGCACAAACCTCTCCTTGCGATCCATTTCATGGCAAGGTGTGCTGTTAGCAGAACTGTCACTGCCTATATCCACTGACCACTTCTCGACCACACCAAAAACTTTGCTCTCTTGCAGCATTGTCTTATTGGGTATTGGCAGTTTCGATAGTGTCTGCAAGATCTGTAAACATTCAATACATTTAACTTCAATACTGCTTTGTCTATAATTTTCATTCAATTCAATAATGCCTATTCAATGGCAGGGTCAAACTATAAATATATACTGAGGGCTTTTATTTTCTTGTTAAGTTTACAATATATAATTTGTAATAAATTAAATAAAATGACAAAAAATGGAATGTAAACTAATAATAGATCAGAAGGATCAGCTGGTATTTACATTATTTTACATTGGGTCCTAGAAAACATAACTAAGGACGCAAATGGTCTGGTCAGAGAACTCTAGGTTAGTTTACACTCACCTCCAACCTGAGAGAAAGGGAGTTGGTCTGGTTGGGGCAACCCAAGTTCATCATCCAGCTCCAGATGAGTCGAAGACCGTGATAGTCTAAAAACAGACGACGACAGGCAGGCTCTCCACCCTGTAACAGCTTCAGAAGTTGTTCCCTGGACTGAGAGTCCTCAGCTCGCACCATAAGTCGAGACAAGGTCAATGTGTGGTTGCGGTTCTTCAGACCAGACACACACAATTTCTCAATCTCTTCCTCAAGCTAAAAAAACAAAACATGATCAAGAAAGTAGGTAAGAGCGGCCATGCATTATGATTGTTTCTTGTGTAGAGTAATTTCTGTTGTGTTTTGTTTGTGTATGGATGATTCACTGCTTACTCTTCTCTATTTGTCTGGTTGTTGATTGTGTTGAGCTATTCATGGGTGTATTGTTTCTCATGTGAAGGATGACCCTGTTTACTCTTCTCCTTATTTATCTGAATGTTACTTGTGTGGAGCTATTTTCTAGCGAGTTTTGTGATAGATGGATTTTTGTTTATAAAATTGTATAGGTTCAACTAAATAAAATGTAGGGATAGATGTCAAAAATATTTTTGAATTGTGTTGAGGAAAAGGAACAATAAATCTGATTTCGTTTCGGTTATAAGTCTGAACAATAGATTTAAATTAGGACTGGACAAATGCAGATTGCTGATGATTTTGCTAGGAGATGGGTGGAATGTGGTGGCTGCTAGTATCCAAGTAAGCAGTTAATTCTTTCATTGATAAAAATGAAATGGGTAAGGTGAAGGAAGAAAGTTTATTGAGTGAGAGAGAAGATGTATTGCATAGGTTATGAGTAGGGAAGGATTATCTTCGCAAGATCATCAACAAGGCCAACTAGCAACCAACAGATGAATGAAAAAGATGATTAAAGGGAGGATTCAACGGTAGTTAAAAACATAATAACTATTGGAAGTTTCAAAATTACATAATGGATTCAAGACTTATATTTATTTAGTTACTTATCTTTAGTTATCAGTTGATAACTATAGGATTATTTTAAATCAATAAACTTAATTAAATTTAGCCAAATTTAACAAACAATTTTTTTCTTCATATTTTTATTCCAAAATTAATATATTTGCCATGATACTCTATGCACAAATTTCGAAATAAAGTTCCTATATAACGCTATCAAAAACTTAACCATAAGAAAAGTGGAGTCAATTTAATTTAAACTATCTTTAAAATGCGTTATGACCAATGATAAATCTTTTTTTAGCACTGTATTTTACTACCCATTCAAGTTATACACTTATGTACTAGGTATGCTAATGGTTTTAGGGATTAGGTAGGTTATATTTATAAGAAATGTATCCGCATTTTTGTGAAGGGAGAGTGAAAAACCAGTTTGGAAAAACCACCCTCAGTACATCCGACCGAAATTTAAATATCGATCTCCCCATCGTCGGCAGTTTAGTTTACTATGATAATATTTGACCAAGTGGCCACCGAAGCGAGAAATAATAAATTTAAATTAACTATTTTTTTGTTGTTTAAAATTGAATAAGTACACCTACTATTCTAAGAAAAATACAAGTGATCCTCGTGAACAGTTGTTTTCAGTATTATTATCATCATCTTTGGAATAATATCAAAGTCTGTAACTAAGTGAACAGCTACACTCTATGAATGTAAGGAAGTGAAATAGTTGTTCCCAGTTAAATATTAGATGTTTAGTTAGTTATCCCTCACCTAATTTTCACAAACGTTTTAAAAATATTCTCAAAGATGTATTTGAAAAGTGAGTCATACTTAAGACATGTCCCTTTCATTGTCAAAATAACAAAATCACTTCAAAAATAGTTTTATCTTACATATATTATTTTTGATTAAATGTTTGGAATACCTTAGTATTAAGGCTATGTAATGACTCAGCTCTTAAAAAATAAATATGAGTTTACACATCCCTGGATAATTAAAGTGTAATTTCATTTTTAAGCTAGTGAATGCCCCCATTTTTCTGTTCAAAGTATGACCAAAAAATGTGAATACAATGAACAATTCAACATATTTATTAGGTGCAGGCATTAGTTTAGAATTCTGTGTTAAAGTGTTCAATTATGGCATGCGGTAAAACTCACATCCATATCATCCAGAAATTCCTTCACATCTTTTCTTCGCTCCTCCTTCTTCCTCTTACTCTCCCGATCTTTGCGTTCCTTTCTCTCGTGTTTCTCACGCTCCTTCTCAGGGTCCTCCCCGATCCAGCCACGACAAAGTGCTGTTTCACAGTGGCAGCGCTGTGCCTCCTTGCCATATCGCTGCAGCTGATAATCGAAGGTCACCTCCTCGCCTGACACTATTGAGCGTTTACAGAAGAAACCTATCCGCAGTTCTCCGTTTACTGTCCACTGTGGGAGAAATATTTCAATCTCTAAGATGTCAATACGCATTACCACACATTGTAAAACTTATATTTTAAATATTTCTAACGCAATATAACTCTTTAAGAAAAACATTTTTTTCACTTTTTGTGGTATATTTTGTAAATATAGTTTAGTTCAATATTGATACTTTTAAATATTATTGAATATGTACAAGTTAAAAAAAAATCTAATCTAGTATAATTGTATTGTTACTTATCAGAATTACATAATCTAACTTAAGGCAACAGAACTAGAGTATATTTTAAAACCAACTAAACATGCATTTATTTAGCCTCTCAGTAAATAATGTTAAGTTTTGGTAGTAAATGTAATAGTCGTAGTTATAATAAAACAGAAGTAGTATTAAATTTACCTAAACAGTCAAACTAGCAATTAAAATGAAAAAAACAATTTAATTGTAAACCAAACAAATACCTTCTGAGTTTCTGCATTTGGGTCACAGCTGTGATTAATAAATCTTGAAATGTTGCCTTTCATGGTTGCATCAATAATAGAGTCAGACTTGAGAGCCATGAAATAATAGTGACGGTTTTTGTCCTTGGAATATTCTTTGGCTCTTCTTCGAAATTCCTTAGGGTCAAGGACTTCCCCCACATACTCAAGTAGAAATGAACCTCTAAAAAAAATTGACAACCGTTTTCACATGACAATTAAAAAAAATCTATTAAAATTTAAGGTATTAGATTTCACATCCATAGTTCTACCCATTAGGGGCGTGCAATATCCCATTTTTTCAATTAAAAGCGAACTTAAATTGAATATATAAAATACTATTGAAGCTGAACCATGGTTTGATTTTTTTTACTGCTTTAAAAAATATTATATTATGGTTATTTATATAGCTTTATACACTAAAATCCTTTATAGGTTACATTATATTTGATTTTAGTTTTTTTAAAGTCATGTGCAAAACTCAATTCTTTTTTATTGTGAATCAAATATAAATCTTTGTTTACTGGCTTAAATTGAATTCAAATATTTTATAATAATTATTTATTTAACTGAAATAAATAAATATTTTATAATAATTATTTATTTAACTGGAATAAATAAATATTTTATAATAATTATTTATTTAACTTGAATAAAAAACAAGGCAAATAAATAAACTATGTCAAATTAATGACTATATTTAAAATATGACAAGATTTATAAATCTTTATGTTAAAGTCAAACAATGGATCTATCTATATTAACATCTTTAAAATGTTCAATTATTCAAAGATTTGATTTTTTTAATTAGAATTTTCAGAGTATATTAGAATTTAAAATGTTGAATCTGATACAAATATTTAAATATAAAGAATTAGGAATTTCAAAATGAATATGAATCCTAACACGATTCAAATTTTAAACGTCCTAAAAGCTTGATTTTTTTTAAAAGATGCATTTATCATTAAATATTAATGGCTTGGTATGTCAAAGAATATTTATGATTAATGTTCAGTTTTTATTCTTGCTTCTATGCCTCCATGTGGTATTTTATACAGCATGACTTTTTTTATGTTGCGTCTCTTGTAGATCTAATCTACCACAATATTTTTTGGTAATCTATATTCAATTTAAGTTGAGGGTTGACAACTCTCCATTTATTATTTACTAATCCACATGTTCATGATCAATACCCTGAAAATTTGTTTAATTTTCTGGTTCGAAAACTTCCTTCTCTTCGATCCTGAAACGATTAAATCAAGCATGGATTTCTTTGTCTTAATCCTAGTTATCATCTATGTTCCTAATGTATGTGTACGATTCTCCCTGATAATTAAAGAAAATTTGAAAGATTGAAGAGAACTTTCCTATGGCTGCAGGCTGCTTTACAACCTTTTGTCCATTTGCAGGCTATGTACGGTCTTTATGAGTGTTTGTGAAGCTAGGGCTTTAGTGTATGTGTATTTATGTTTACATATATTTCCGCAAACATTCCTAAAAGACCATATTCTATAAATGTGTAGTATATATATTTATAAGAGATCAGTCTGGCTAGTGAAAAAATACAGATAAAATAAAAATGAAAGGGGAAAAAAAAGAAATAAGGTAATTTCAATAGCTGACATTGGCTTTTGATATTTTTGTCTTAAAATCATTTGTACCTAGCTGAAAGTTGGAGCAGTTAAACCCTACCGAAAAATTAATCAATTTAGAATAAATGTGTGTTCAATTTGATATAAATTGAATATTTGTTTACATATATTGTATTAATAAAGGAAAATAATCCGACACTACTATTGTGTTCAATAAAAGGAGTGTCAGAGAAAGTGTAAGTTATATTTGGAATGCTCCATTACGTGGTTAAGTCTTCCAAAGCTCGAAGTCCAAACCCCTTCTTTTCTGTCTTAAACACCTCACACTTGGCATAGTCTTGTTTCTGGAAGCGCTTATTGGTACAGCGCTCACTGACAGGGCATCTGGCACCACTATAACAAACCCATTGAAAATAATTAGCATGGAGGTAGATAGGATAATTATTGTATGTTGAGATGAACAACTTATTGATTTGTTGTCCTTCCTTGGTTATTAACACAAATTCAAATTAATGCGGTCCAATCAAACACCATCTATGGAGTTTCCAAGAAAAAACTACAAATCTTAAGATTTACTTTCTAACTCTTTAGTTTGAATAGAAAAAACAATATGGAGCACTCCATATTTTTGTTAAACATATAGTGTGAGCGACCAGAAATGTTCTAGCTTGCTTACAAACCCAAAAAGAATACAACATAAGTTACCACCTCCAAGACCACAATTTGGTTAAAAATGTACAACTTTTATCAAATATATAATCTCTAAATTACCAACATTTTGATTTCTTGCAATATTATTATTCATACCCATAATGCATATACAAGTTCATTTGAATTTACTTGTATAGTGTTGGAATATACACAGTTCCAACAAAAGAGCACGTTTTAAATGAGCCGTTATATTTCTTTTACAACAAAGAAAATAAGAATTAATTTAGTATATCAAATAAATCGTGGGCAGATAACTAAAGTGGTCCATGATTTACCAGCATAAAAGCTTTATCAAGTCTAGACGAGATTTATAAATGGACCCCCTGAGCGCTAAATTTTGGGTGGCAGCGGGGGTGCCAATTTTCTTTATAATTAACTTTTTGAAGTCACTATTTTAAAATTGGCACCCCAGTGTGGCCAGTGGATAGTCACTCCAGTATCATTGTAGTATTAAACATGGTCAACCTAAATAGTGTTGGAAAAAAGTTTAAGGCCACCCTTACAATAAATACTAATAATACTAACTTATTTGTTTACCAGTCGATAACTTTTTTCTTTATTAACTCTTGTAATTTTATAATCATCAACATTACAAATGAAAGATTTTGGTGATCTGGCCAAAGGGCAGGCTGTTCGAGGTATACATCCCCCAGACAAGACCGTAAGTTGCTGCAGCTTTGTAAACATTATAGAAATGCTAGCTGCAGTGATCTTCTAGGGGAATTACAAAATTACAAGGACTATGTGCAGCCTATTAAATGAAGCAAGTTTAGGTTCCTATTTTGCAATAAATAAACCTCTGTTAAATAAGAAGCACAAAAAAGGACTGAACTTTGCAAGGAACGGTTAGGGTGGCTTAAAGAAGCTTGGGAGGGAGTATTTTTTTCCCAGATGAATGCCACTTTGACCTTATGTCAAGGTAATAGTTCCGAGTTCACAGGATGAGAACAGATAAAATTTCTGCTGGCCTATGTCACCCCAGCAGTCCAATAAGGTAGTGCTGCAATTTTCTGCGGCCGCATCACTTCAGAGAGAACTGGAGATTATAAGGTTGTGAATGGCACTATGAACAGTGCCACATATTGTGAAACTATGCAATAAATTATGATTCCTTCAGCACAGAGGCTCCTCCAGGAAAATTACATCCACTAATAGGACAACGTCCCATGCCACCAATTCAATACAAGGCATGGTTTGATGCCGAGGAAATTGAGCTGCTTCCCAGGCCACCACACAGTCCGGGCCTCAACCCAATTGAAAATTTATGGAACACCATGGCATATTGATTGGCAAAGCAGAAGCCTAAAAATGGAGAAGGAATTGAGACTGGCAGTCTATAGCCTATGGCAACAATATGCGTGAAGATTGTAGGAAGCTGATCCACTCCATGCCTGCAAGTATCAACCGTGCTGCCATTTAGCTTAGATCCAATTTGTTCGTGTGCAAAAATGGGCTAAGTGTTTGTTATTCGCAAAAACCACTTTAGCTGTTGTCGTGTTTTTTTTTGCTTTAATAGGTGCATTCATGTGATGTTTTGTTTTATTTGCTAATATTGACTTTATTATTTATAACATAACTGTTCTGTTATGGCTTTCAAAATAATTAAAAAACAATGAGTTGAATTTAGGAAAAGAGCAACCAAAATGCAACGTGATGAGGCTGAGGTTATAAAGAAATTGTATTTTAGACTCATTCAATTTCTAAAACATTCAGTGTGAACCAAGATGTTGAACTTTCTTCCAATTCAAATGTTTCTTCAATTATCCAGGAGAATCAGGGCAGATTATTAAGTGGTGGTGTGTTCAAATGTTCCAAAAACTGTTTTAGGCTTGGAAGAATGTCAAACAGGTAAGCATTTAAAGTGAAACATGCCTTAATGTGCAAAAAGAGCCTTCTTTGGTTCCAGACATTGAAACAAGAACATTTTTGTTACAAGATCCAGACACTCAAGTTGGAAGGAATGTAGGAATGTCACAAAATTTTATAGTGACAAAAAATGTAATAAGTTGATACAAATATTTTGTGGAAAACCCCTGAATGAGGAAATGTTTGCGAGGGACCGACTTTTGTTCTCAAAATCAAAGGAAAATACACTGCTGTTTGTTCCAATCAATTAGCAAGAGAACAGGTATTTGAACAGGTTTTAATGATTCAAAGCATGGTGGTAGCTTAGTTGAACACCAAGAACAATCTAGTGCTCGCTGAAAGAACATACTTACATTGCTACCTAGAAGAAATGAAGGAGGGAGGGAAGGGTAATTTACTATGAGCTGTAGCAAGTCTAGACAAGATTTGAACTTGCGGCCTTCCAGTAAGAGAGTTGTAACAAGTCTAGACAAGGTATGAGCCTGTGGCCTTCCAGTAAGAGAGCTGTAACAAGTCTAGACAAGGTATGAGCCTGTGGCCTTCCAGTAAGAGAGCTGTAACAAGTCTAGACAAGGTTTGAGCCTGTGGCATTCCATAAAGAGAGCTGTAACAAGTCTAGACAAGGTTTGAGCCTGTGGCCTTCCAGTAAGAGAGCTGTAGCAATTCTAGAGAAGGTTAGAGCCCTGACCTTTTATCATGAGAGTTGTAGGAAGTCTAGATAAGGTTTAATCTTGTGACTTTTCCAGCATGAGAGCTGCAGGTCTAGGCAAGATTTGAGCCCTAGCTTGACCTTCCATAATGAGAGCTATAGAAAGTAAAGACAAGATTTGAGCCCTTGACCTTCCAGCAAGAGAGCTGTAGCAAGCAGAGGTGTGTGCAGAGTGCTGTGTATTGATCCAGGTCTGCGCGCTAAGCCTCCCCCACTTTGGGAGGTAGATAATCAATACAGCCCAGCTGTGAAGGAAGGAAAAAGACACGCTACCCTCATTCAAACAATTGGCCAACCATATCACAGTCCAGAGAGCGCCTTATTAGAGCTTGCATTCACTATTCAACATCAGCCCAGAAGAAATTAGTTGACACTTCACATATTTCAACTCATTTTAAACATTTTTAAATGATTACCATTCAAATTGATTAAGCTATAAAATAATAATTAATAATGTCAATATATTTCTATATAAAAAATCATTATATCTTTCAAGCACCATTATTAAAATCAAAATACCACAATACAATTTTTATGATTTAAAACTATAAAATACCTTTTGAATTGTGTTATGATACTAATAATACAAAATATTAGGGTGGATAGTCATGATCTTAAATAATAAAATGTAAGCAAATAACTGTAATTTTCATGAGAGTAAAATATGAGTTATAAAATACAAGAGTAAAATATGAGTTATAAAATACAATCATAGATATTTAAACAGTTAATACCCTTGAATTAATCAGCGATATTAAAGTTGTTATCAATAAAGAATTGAATCAAATAGCCAAAGCTATTATTTATGCTTTTTAGTGATGATTACTTCATCTAGATATCATATTCTGAAAATTGAAAAATGACACCTGGACACGAGTCTCAGGTTCAATTCCCGTATCCAGGTGTCATTTTTCAATTTTCAGAATAAAGAATTGGTATATTAATTTAAAATTAATGATATGTTGCTAATATTTTGAAAAGCAAATTAAGCCAAAATAAAGTCCCAATTTCATGTGAAAAGCCTTGTTTGGTAGCTAGAAAAGTTACTCTAGATCTACTTCCACTCACTGACACATCAAGTTATGTGACCTGCAGCTGTCACTTTTGATGGTTAATATCAATACATAACATAGTAAAATATAACATTGTTAGCCCTAAAGCTATTTATTATAAAATATCCTTTATGTGAAAAATGAACTGTAGATATTAAACACAAACAGGATTGAGGAATGAAAATATTTGTGGAAGGATAGCATTTCATAAATAAGAAAAATATTTGTTGTTTGAGAATAAATTAATAAATAAAAAGATCTAGCTTCTTACTATGACTTGAAAATATAAGAATAAATTTTTCCCTACAACTCAAGGTGGTGGACAAACAGTCTAAATGTAGAGCTCATTTAGTCTGGTTTGCCAATGATGAAGAGGTTGGTTTTCAAATCTTAGCCAGTTACACTAAGGGTGAATTTTCCACTCTCCCACTCTCAAATGCAGGTAGATATCCTCTAAATTTCACCTTCCTCATCCAAACCACAATTGCTTAAGCAGAAGGGAGCGCGAGTAATTTTACAGTTTTTATAGCATTGCATTTTGTTGGCCAAAATAAATTAAATATTTCTCCAGTAGCAACATAGGGTCTAGTTTTCTGCACATGCTAATAGCAACAGCTCTTGAATATCTATCAAGGGTGTCCTGGAATTTTGTCAAAACTTTTTCTCTTTATTAAAAAAGTTTTGACCAAATTCCAAGACATGCTTTACAGATATTCAACATCTGTTGATATTAGCGTGTGCGGAAAACTAAACTATATGTTGCTAATGGAGAAATATTTGATTTATTTTGGCCAAAAAATGTCAAATCTGCAAAAACTGTAAAAAAACCTCACTCTCCCTTCGGCCGCACCTTAATTTATACATATACCCTCAATATATAATGAAAGGCGATGCAAAAATAACAAAACACTCTGTAGACACTAAACAGTGAAAATAACTAGTCGTCACAAGTAAACTCAGTTTACAGATAAAAGTAGCAGTTTTGCCTTGACCAATTAAACTATGAGCCCAATTTAAAGCTTACAACATAGTAAGCTAGCTACCTTTTAAGCTTAGTAAAGTGCACTTAGTGTGATTTCTAATGGATAATTAACCCCTTGTTACATGGGCCTTATTTTACAAATTTACACAGTGCATAGTGCACAGTTGCATGAATAATTTAAAAAATATATATATAATTATTATTTTAAAAATAATTAAAAACATATATTGAGTTACCAAGTGTTACTCTTTAATAGGGTTTCTGGCTCAAATTCCCAAGATAAAATTAATGACAATCTGTTGAAATTATTGTATATGAAGTACCAGGGAGAAAATAGACAGAACCCAGGAAATTTGAAAATAATTATTTATAAAAAATAGTATAATTGAAAATATTTACAAGCCACACATCTTTTCTCCCTTATTTAGACTTGAATTTTGTTAGGTGATATGGTCAGTTCAATTATACAGTGTACCATGCCATGAACCACTAAATGAGTCAAAAACAGTGTTGAAAGGGATGCTTATAGGCATCTGGATGAGTAAGGTTAAAACAATAAACAACTCACTAATAATAAATGCAGTTTGGCTTGGTTCTAGTGTAAAAGAAGCGCTCAATATTGTAACAAGAATAGGGGCTGACAAAAGAAGCTGGCCTTATTGTAATTTATATCAGTAAGCCTTCTCTCTTTGTACTTGTCCGGTAGGTAGGTTAGGCTGGCTTTAAGGCACATGGAGGTGGGGGATAGGAGTTGGAGTATTTGAGAGGAAACCGGTGCCTTTGGAAGGATACAAGTTCAAGTTTTTTTGAGATTAGTATTCTGGAAATCGAGCCTTGTAGATCCTGACTGCAACAGATATATATACGGGGTGGGCGGTCGGCAGAGGGATTCCAGTCTAGTCCAATGATTACTAATGTGGATAAGTGGGGCCATATTTGAAAAGTGTTTGTGAATAAGGTTTGGTGCGGTGTAGTGTATTGTTCTTGTGGACCAGTGTTAGAGCTATGTGACATGTGTAAGAAGTAACAGTTCTTTCTTTTCCTATCAAGAAGATTATTAGATGGAGGGGTGGGGTTCTGTGGGATTAAGGGGTAGGGGATAAGTATAAAATGAAAATAGTTAGCAAGTGATACAGCTTTTATGATGCAAAAATAGAATTAAAAGTATTGAAGTGGGCATTTTTTAATTACATATTTGCAAATTCAACCCCCTATGAGTAAATAATTAGCATACTACTTTTGTAATGTTGAAAATACACTTAATGATTGGTACTAATTATTGGTATGATCAGCAAATACTCTTACAGTACTTTTATTTATACTTTATAGATATAACTCACAATATTTGTTTAGTTAATTTTATAAGAACATAATAATTATCTTTTCATTTTATAATAGTCTTAATTCAATATTTCAAGATAGTAAAAATCTTATTGTCTCTCATATTTCAGCAAAATTTGGTAAATGAGATTATTCTGATGTCTTGGAAGTACTTCAAAGAACTGCATCACAAAAGATATGGCACGGTGCAAAGTACAAGAGGTAAAAAAAGTTGTAAGGGATTTAACACCAGTAGATTGTCACGACATTTGGAGTGGATCCATGAACTTTGGATCAAGAAAAAGTTGAAACAAACTATAAACAATGGCAGTACTGTTGATGAATCAAATGAAGATGTAAAAAAAGGTTAAGGGTGAGCATACCAGTATCCCTGAATTACTAAAAAAAAAGACCTCTGAATGAAATTGTAGCCAAACCAATGACAAAAGATAATTTTACAATTGATGCCATTACTTGCAGCAATTTCATTCACCAAGAATTGTAGAAAGAGGTTCTATTTTGCCCATGCCTATGTTATGCGATTAATTGTGTAATACTTCAAAGAAATGAATAATATAATGCATCACACCAATACCAAATACCTAGCATAACAACCAACTCCATCTATATACCAACTCTCAATTTACAAAATATACTTATTGGTGACCTGGTGGTCTAGGGGTATATTGTTGGACTTATGTGCTAGGGTCCGAGGCTCAATCCCCGGTCCCGGCACCGATTTATCTGATTACCAAACCCTTCCTTCACCTCTGACAAGACATGTATTAATCACAACTTGTTAATGTGTGGTATACCAGGCCTCCACCGTGGTTCGGATTCCACGTTAAACTGTAGGTCCTCCATTTCATCTCACAATCACCCTACCATTACACATTAGCGTAAGTGCGTATAACCCGAATGGGTAGTAAGACGCGGTGCTAATAATAATAATAATAATAAAATATACTTGAAAATAGACTATGAAAAAAGACTATGGGTTTTATAAACATGTAATTTTGATAAAAGTTTTTATTTTTAAAGTACTACAATATGACGATGATAGTTAAAAATAGTTGCGGGGATATAATCAAAATTGGAGAAATCTGCTTATGTAAATTACCCTCAAAGTTATTTTAATAGAAAATTAAGATAAGCAGAAAATATGATCTTGTCGGAATATGCAATCTTGTTTTTTAAAAAAAGTTAAAAGAATTTGTTTTTGGACTAAGTTTCCAAACACACAATAAAGCTAATAGACAGGGCAAGTATAATGAAAAAATTTGGGAGGGAAGATAAAATGAGCATTTGGTGTGTTTAAATTGTGGTCTTCACCTTACCTTTACAGATCTTTATACAAAAAACCTGACAAAACACCTAAGGAAACTGATAAAGAAAATGAAAGCAAATTTTATGATGATTATGAGGAGTTTGACGACGATAACAATCACATTGAAAACAAAAAAATATGAATACCAAAGCTAGCACAAGTAATGAGACCCAGGATATTTTAAGAACGTTTTTGAAAAAATCTGACTAAAAACATAATTTTATAAGAATATGATCAGAAAGAAATAAAAAAATATCTAAATTTACTTTTTGATGTAAAAACAAGATAGAACTTACAGATAGTTATGACCGAAAGGTTTTTAAAATAAAAAAATTGTGTTGGGAAAATGATAATTGAAATACATTTAATTGATAGATGGAAGAATTACAATATTATAGTAATGGAAAGAAAGCATTTTTGAAGTCCACTTAAAGTATCTGTAGAAGCATTAAGTTGCATAAATTCGCCATTGATTACAAATGAAGTGGTTTTAAATTTTTTTATGAGAAAATAAATAAATTCTGAATAACCATTTTACATTTCTTATAAAAAGATACTAGAAAAGAAAATGATCTCTCTACTCATGTACCTCCAAAATCCAGAAAGCATATAAGAGAGAAGAAAATTTTAATTTTTGTTCAAAAACTATATTATATTTGATCAAACAAGAATTAATTGATACTCTTCAGTGACATCTTGTAATCAACAACAATGATGAAGAAGGGGAGTAACAAATGAAAATTATAATAATTTGTCAATATTATTATTAGCCTATTAGTCTTATTACCCGTTCGGATTATACATACTTACGCTATTGTGTAATGGTAGGGTGATTGTGAGATGAAATGGAGGGCCTACAGTTTAAAGTGGGATTCGAACCATGGTGGAGGCCTGGCATTCCAACTATAAGAAAAATCTGAGTAAGTAATTTTAAATTTTTGAAACCATAGAGAAGGAAAATGCTAATATGGATCTCCTCTATGAAGCTTTCTTTGTCAACCATAAAACCGATTTCAACGTAAAATGAAAGAATTTCTTCATTAACTGGGAATTTTGTAACAAAAATTCTTAACAGACTTTCAGATAAATCTATCAATGCCTTAGTCTTCCTGATAAGTTATTTTATCAAAAATAAAAAATAAAAGTAAGTTAAATGTTTAAGAATATAAAGTCATCTCAATAAACTCAAGTAAATTATACATATATATATTAGTGTGTTTTTAATTCTAGTATATTGTGGGATATTAAATGAATCTTATTTTTTAAATATAATGTTTCTACTTTTTTACACCCGAACTTTTACAGTAATAATACGGGACCGGATTTTGATGATAGGTCATTTCTTTCTTGGTTCATCACATACAGTGCTCATAAGTACATAAACTCCCTTTGTTGTAGAATGTAAATTTTATTGGTAATTTTTTGTCATTTGGGAATGTAAGGTAATATTTTCTTAGTTTGCATATTTTTAAGTAATTTTAGGGCCTTTTTGAGTCATTTATAACATTCATGTAAACAAATAGGCCTACTTTTCTAATACTATCTATCAATATTTTATAAATGTATGGATACTGAAACATGTATTTTTTTTAAATACCCAGCTGTATGAATGCAAAGAAATGAACTCTGTATCTATTTTTTTTTCTTGTGTGGTTATAAAATACACATTCCTGGTGAGACAATGCAACTGGGCTGGAAAGAGGGTAGCTATTAGTGTTGAAGAAGATATTTGTAAATCAATATTATATTTAACAGAGCAAGCGTTCGTGTTTTTTTATTGCATTTTACATTTGTAAAGTGCATGTTTGATTTAGCCATGTGCATTTATTATGAATTTTTGTTAATATTAATAGGTCTTATTTAAAAAAAATTTTTTTAGCCAATTTCTTATAATTTTTATAGGGATATTTTGGATAATTTTTAGGTCATCAAAAATTAGTGTTTCACCATGATACTTTCAAAAGACACAATACACACAATAGTTAGTCCCCTCTAACACATTTTACAAAATATAACTGCAATAATCATTCTTTAAATTACTGTCAGATTGTTTAATAAACATTTAATCATTTTTCTTATTTAATTTCACTCAAATAATCCACCAAAGTATTATAAATATCCAAATATTTCAGCACATGTAATTTTTTCATGGTCATGTTGTATCACAATATTATCATTATCAGCATCATCTTCAATATAAGTGAAACATTATTAAAATGGCAGCGCCAATCCAAGATCCCGCCAAATGTGAAGTTTGTTCTGTGATACATTTTCTGAACTGCAGAAGCTAAGCGCCCAGCGGAAATTCACAGACAAATTTCTGCTGTTTATAGTGACATTATGAATCGAAAATGTGACGAAGTGGTGCCGTGAATTCTAGGGAGGAAGGACTAACATTCACGACAAACAAAGGAGTGGTAGGCCATCTTTAATCTCCAAAGACCTTCATCAAAAAATTGAAAGAGAAATTCGTGCAGATCAGCGTTTGACAATAAAAGTTGTATGACATTATTCGTCTAATACTACAATTCATGAAGCTGTGACAGAAAAATTAGGTTACATAAAATTTTGAATGCTCTGGGTGCCCAAAATGTTAACAGACGAACACAAGGAAAAAATGGATAGGTTCTGCGCTCACATTTCTCACGTGTTACACAGAGGATGGCAATGAGTTTCTGGACTTTAATGTGACTGGGGATGAAACATGGGCTTATAACCACACTCCTGAATCAAAACAGTCATTGCAATAGCACCATTTTCATTCTCCCAAAACAAAACAAAATTCAAAACGCCAACTTCAACTAAAAAAATGGCTACATTTTTCTGAGAGAGAAAAGGCATTCTCCTAGTTGACTTTATGCCTCCTGCCATAACAATTAATGCCAATGCATATTGTGAGACCCGAGACGGCAGCTTTTGACAGGCCATTCATAACAAAAGGAGGGGAATGTTGACTGATGGCGTCTGCCTGCTCCAAGACAATGCTCGGACCCACATAGCACGTGTCACCACTAAATTGCTTGAAAGTTTTAAATGGGATGTTTTGGATCACCCGCCCTACAGTCCAGACCTTGCCCCTAGCAATTAGCACTTGTTTCTACACCTGAAGAAATATCTGGGTGGAAAAAAAATTCAACAATGATGTTGAGGTTAAAGAAGAAGTCATAACACGGTTCAAAGGACAGGTGGCAGACTTTTATGACTTGGGGATACAGATGTTGGTTCCCAAGCTTAATAATCGTTTGGACAATAGCGGTGAATATGTGGAAAAGTAAACTTATCCATAGGTAAGTAGTTTTCAATAAAGTTTAGTTGAAAACATTTATTTGTAAATGTTATGGTCATTGTATTTTTACTTTCCGGGCATGCTTTGTATATAATTATTAAGAATTAGTAGTAGTGTGTTATATAAGAACCAGATTCTTAAAATTAATCAAGTTTACTGGTAAAACTTACAAAAATATTAATGCTAACAAACAAATTAAGAATCAACTAAAGAACCTTGGTCAAAGTGATACAAACATTGTGAATTGTTAGCTTTGATACTCAATTTACTAGATAGATTATACAGAAAGATCATAATAACACAAAAATGTGCTGGCGTGAGTAATTTGAAGTACACACACTACAATCTATAAATTGAAAAATTACATCTGGGCCCAGAAACTCGTGTTCAGATGTTACTTTTACAATTTCAGAATGATATTTAGATGTGGCTATTACCTTAATAGATATAATAGCATGGCTATTTACTTCCCCCCTTCAATCTATTGGCTGCGATCCATAATAAAGGCCAAATCATTCAGTATTTGATTTGACTTTCTACTACAGTAAATATTAATTTATTGCCACCACAATAAAAATAAATGCCTAGCAAAAAAAAAAAAAAAAAAAAAA
>CABFOV010002624.1:21152-32752 GCA_902141375.1 Timema poppense
AAAAAAAAAAAACCCCAACCTATTAATAAAGGGGTTCGACTGAAAGTATCACATTGAGAATTGCTGATTTTATACGAGGAAAGATTTAAATATGGTACTTAAACAACCATCTTCTAAATAAAGATACAATCTTTCTAAGAATTTTAGTTGTTCATTTTTTTTTATTTCACCCTGCATAAAATTTGGTTATAATTGAAAATATTCTAATCTTTATCATCAAGAAACTCACCATTCGAGCATGAGCAGGCGGTTGAGACAATCCTCCCCACATCCCATTTCCCCCCGTATAATCTCCTCCTGAGTGAGAAAACAATCACACACCATGCGTTTGGCTTCCTTGCTTGTCGACCTGAAACAAGATAATCAATAGACGTAGGCTCCAGTTTTTTTTATATCTTAACTAATGTGCATTTTTTAGAAAATATGAGCAAATTATCAATATTATATTAAGTGAACCATGAAAATGCAAAAAAAAACTTAATAAAGCAAAAATAAAATAAGTTAGGTTAAAATAAAATATTGCTAGACTTATATCCTAACAAGACTAGCTTGTTTTAATTTAGATTGTGAAAGTAGGTGAAGATAAATTTTTATGCCATTTTAGTACAGAATAAAAATGTTTAAGAGCAACAGTGTTGAACAAGAATAGGGAGTGGTTATTCTGCATTCCCATATACTGCTGGCAAACTTCGCAGAGACATACACTGTTTAGTACATATCTCCTGATTATATTGTTCTTCCTTATAAAATACTCATATTCACAGAATGAGACATGATGATATCGACACTTGACACTATAGAGAGAATGAGCATTTAAGTTTTATCTTTGTATACAGCCTGAGCACATAACTGGGTGTCTTGAATGTGTGGAAGCATGAAATTAGTGGAAAGTTGTAGCACTAGTGAGGAAGAGGAATGAAAAGGCAGAGACTTGTATATAGCCAATGTACAATTAAAAGAGGTCTTGAATCGCAAAAGCCAAGAGAATTGTTGGTGTTGGGTACCTGTCAATCTACCAAAGATTTGTTGTGAGTGGGTCGGTGACTATATACATAATAAATCATAAAGAAATAATATTTAATAAATAACAAAGAATTAGAGTCTGATTATGATCAAACATTCTATAACAATGGCGAGGAACCAACCAAACACCCCATAAGCCTTCATCACAAAGCTAACAGCATTAGACTGGTGTACTTGTTAGTTAAGTTTCCAACAGCTCAGCTGTAGCTTCCTAGGAAGACATAGGTCTACGTGTTCCCGACTTACCAGAAGAGTGATTTATTGATGCTAGAATCAAATTATTTATATTTATTGTGATACTATGGTCATATAAAAAGTTCAGTGGGGGGAGGGGGGAATCAAGACATTAAGATTTTTTTTGTTCATCCCATCTTACCATTCTTATTTTGATGCTTCAAACTATCCAACCATAAACACAGGATAACATTAAATTTTCAGAATGTAAGCCTATATAGTTGAGACAATAACAAAGCTCTTTTGTAACAGTAGAAATCAGAACTAATAAAATAATTGTTGCCAGTTTTCCTTCACTAACAATACCCATTACATGATAGTTATTAATAGAAGTTACCTGCTCATGATATAAAAGGTCAATCTTGCAAAAGATTTGACTGCCAATAAAAGGGAGATTGGGGTTTGAATTACAATTGGGTGTACTCCCCATTCCCACAAATGCGGGCGCACTCCTTAACATTCAACATTCCTCATACCTAACACATTAGCATGATTAGTACACGAATATAACCCGAACGAATAGTTATGAGATTAAAAAACATTTAATTTTAACTTTTCATATTGAAGGAGGAGACTGGTTGAATCTTGAAAATGACCATGTGCTATTACTTATCTTAGCGTCTTTAGCCCATTTTTGGGCTATCAACAGCTTACACTAATTTAAACTATTTTATAATTTAAAGAGTAAAAATCAGAAGAAGATTGTTGAGTAAGTGCACTAATATTTGCTGGATGATTTGAAAAAATCTATAAAATCCTTGTGAAATCTTTTTTAATGCGGTATTTAATATACACTTTCTGAAAACACTACTCTTATCAGCTTATTTACAAACTAAATAAGCCTAGAACAAACACAACAGTTAGATCTCTTTCAGACAATTTACCATCAATAAATATTCAACCATGCCAGGAATGGAGCACTGGGCCCTTTAGTCAGTAGGTACACGCACTATCAACTCTCAAAACTTACCTTAGTGAATTTGGCTAGGATTCAAACCTTTACCTGATTACCAATGTTGTCAGAAGTGTAATGCATCAGCCAACATTGCAGGTTTCTTCATTAAAAAATGTCAGGCTTTAATAAATTGTTATTGGATATTAAGTATAGTTCAAAATATTTAACATTGTCGTAAAAAAATAACAAAATATAGTCTAGTGAACTATATGAGAAGTGTAATCGTTTCTGTAGGAATGTAGAATTTACTAAACTTTGTACATGTAAACAATATGTGGATGGGATAAGATGATATTGCTCTATAGACTAAGCACAACAGTACCATGCTCTTAGAAACTGAGCACAGTTTAAGTCGAGATACATGCCTTCCCACTTCGTAACACCATACTTAAATGGACTCAACAGAGAGACCGTTGACAAGGCTGGATATGGAAACATGAGGCACCGTTGACTCAGAGATTCTTTTAATAATAAATTTGAGATATTCTTCTGAACACTTTAAGCAAGCCTTCTTTACAGTTATTACTGCATTCACTATACCATTATTGGGCTTCTCACAAAATTTGAACAAGACTTATGATCTGAGATATTTGAAACCTTATTAAACTGGGATATAGTGTATATTTTCATTATTTGGAAAATATAAATGTTTTAAAATTTGTTTTGGTAGTGTATATTACTTTCACTAGATGTGTTGTTGACTTAAGAAGTTTTGTATGCTTGATTAAATTAAATAAAATGTCCAATTTTAAGCTAAAGAATGGTGCCTTCTCTGAGATAAAAAGGATAGAGCTAATGACAAAACCTAAAAACTAGAATGATATGATAAGTGTCCATAAGTACCTCTCCCGCAATCAAGAGTAGAACACTCTATAGTCTCAGAATGTGTTTCAAAAAGTGCCTCCTTATTCTACCTGCTCTTCTTTGCGTGAGACTCTTAAGAAGCCTTTCAGCCATCGATTTTGTTTTAAATCAAAGAGGTTGACCAACCATGGTTCAGCCTGGTACCCAAAAACATCACGTTTGCAATAGATTAACTTACTTCTATAAACATACAACCCTCAGCCCATTTATACATCTTGGCTCTTTGGTGTAAGTAGCTTCCTTAAATGTCAATAGGTGTATTAGAGTGCCATGTAAAGTTGAGCACTTGTAGCCCCCCTATTTTCCTTTAATTAGCCCTTGCAACAAGCAGAACAAGATAAAGTATTCTAAAACACATTTATACAGTAACAAGAGTTGAGTCATATTGTTTAAAAAAATAAAAAGCATGTTGGTTAATTTGGTGGGAAAACGTTTGATATTAAATCTTTTTACCAATACCGAGTGAAAGCATTTCTTTATCTTACTACAAATGTACTGGTAGGATTTAAACTTTAACTATGATAGTTTAAGACAACACAAAATCTAATCGTCATTATTAAATTTGGCCTTAAGGGAGTGCTAAGCGTGGTCCTAATAAAATTGGTTATTTCCTTAACATCCTCTTGAAACAAAACAGTTTGAGAAAGCCTATTATTTTTCATTCTTACAATTATTTCATCCAGAACAAAAATAAATGTGCTGTTGGGGAAAAAAAGCTGAAATAAACTCAGAAACCATTTATAATTCTGCTTAATGAGTTACAATTAACCAAGCATTAAAAATTCCAAGGGAATTAATTTAAAATTACTATAATATATCTACTGCTGACGTTCACAACGCATGCAACTGTGTATCCAACAAGGAACAAATTTCAATGCAATCAAAACTCGTACAATGTGCTGTCGAGATATATTAAGTAAGACAAATTTGAGACACACAGCTCCTCCATACACTGATCCTTTAGGTATTAGTGCAATTAAAAAAAATATTATTTTAACCTCTGAAGGAAACATCATTTCAATATCATGAGTTTTACAAAAACTAAGAAATTCCCACCAAACTGAACAAGCTAACAATGAAGATGACTGAATTATAGAGTTATAAAAAAATACTAAAAATAGCTTAGTAAAATATATGTTAAGAGTTAAGACATTCTATACACATACACTAATATTGTAAAGGAAATAAAATAAAATAGCTGTAATTTCATCATGTTTAAGTTTTACATGAGAATTTAAAAAATTTTAAGGGCTGTTTGTAATTCATAAGTATTGAATTAAATAGAAACTGAAAAACTGGTGAACTATTAAACACAACTTAAGCTCTACTATTTTGACACCAAACTAAACCAAATTGGTTTGTAAATAATGTCATGAATATTATAATAAATTACAACCCAAGCTGCAGCAATTTTTTTTATCAAGAAACACATTTTTTTTTTCAAACAAGTTAATCATGGGACTAGCACAGAAATTTCTGTATATATATATCTAACATATATATAGGCCTACCTTCAGAGGTGAAAAATCTAAAGAAAGTCTGAGATGCACGGGCACATTAAATTAGGAGATTTAATTTGAAATGGGCTGAAAACATTTAGAGTTTGGGGTAGTATGCTGCATATCTCTTTTTAAGAAACTACAAACTTATCCTGACAAAAATTATACTATGTGAAAATTAAATAGAGCCAACTTTTTTTATTTTAGTCAGTGAATATTTAAGCTGACTGTACTTACCTATTGGTAAGATACTCATTCTCAGGTAGGGGAATAAACTGACGCAGCTTCTCCTCCATCTCTAGATTGTCCTGGGTGGATTCCTTCAAAACTGGTTCTGCTGAGACAGAGAAAGATGTACTGTCCAGGAGCGGCGAGCTAGGAGACACTACAGATTGTGGAGATATGCTGGGCGCAATTACACCCAGAGGAGGCCTCTGGTGTATACTTGTCTTTGGAGACAAGGTAAGTCTTGGGGAGGGGGACATGGAAGGAGTGGGTGAGGTCATAACTAGTTCACCATCAATAGTTTTATTCCCAACCATCTCAAGCTCACTGGAACGCCTCCAGCGAGACTTCACTTTGACTGGTTTGGAAATGTCTATGTCAAAGCTAGGCACAGTTATACTACTCAAAGTTTGTGAGAGAGCAGGAAAACTAAGCGGGACAGGAACTTTTATCACATTTACTTCAGAGCTATCTCTATCTGAATGTACATCTGGCCCTGAACTACCATCTGAACTGTCCCTAAAGTCCGATTTCACTTCACAACAAATTTCTTTGTCACTATATGTATGGGGAGAATCTACATTCACCGGATACTCAACTTTTTTCAATGAATCTGAAAGTTTTTGTTCTGGAATCGCTTCCCATCTAGTGCGAATTCGTTGACGTGTCACTCCAATTGAGCGAATGCGATTGCTTCGCCTAATGCCTGCACTACAGCTTGAGCTACTCTCAGATCCAGTCGTGTCAGTACTACCGCTGCGACTGCGGAATGATGGTTGGTTGTGTTGTTTCTTCTCGGAATCCTCATCACTCCCCCTAAACAGAGGTGGTGGATCATTCAAAATCTCTTCTTGGTTACTGTTTTCTTCTTCTGTTGTCTTGTGATTGCTGTTTTCTTCCACAATTGGAGGTACAAATAAGTCTGATGTGTTAGCGGTTTCTTTTATAGCAGATGATGTGTCTTCTTCTTCCTCTTCTTCTTCCATCAGCATGCCAGAGGTATGAGCACCATTGCTCTCCATTGCATTTGTTCCTTCTTGACTATTGTACTCAATGCCAAGGACTAGTGCCATCTCCCTGCGTTCCATGGTTTCCGGGTAGTTTGCTTCAGTGTCTCGAGTGTCTACATCATCACTACTAGTCTCTCTTTCCTTCTTGGAGCTGTCACGGCTACTGTCCTCAGCATCTCTTGCTGCTGTTACTACTAGAAGACTACTTTCATCATCCAACATTGCAGCCTGGTGCTCTGCGCTGGCAACCTGAAGAAGACTCATCAACCCCTGCTGGCTGTCAGAATCAATTTGAGGCCCTCCTACTTCTTCTTCACCCTGAATTTCCAGTTCTACACCCCGCACAGACACTTCACTATCTTGACTCACATCCTCAAAACCTCGCAGAGGGCCAGAGCTGTCCTCACTGTCAACTAATGTAAGTGTCTTCACCCCATGAATCTCTTCTATTCCTCTATCCTCATCTTCTTGGCCCATATCATAGTCCACTTCTTTCACTAAAATCACTTGGGACTCAAGTTCTTTAGGGATGCCAATGACTTGCAAGACCTCATCATCTCTACTGACTATCACCATTTGTTGATCATCTGGGCCAGTATACTCCACCTCCATTCCTTCACATAGTAACGTTTCTTCAACGACTGCCTCTTCCCACATTACCTCTGTAGTTTCTCCTTCTTGTTGTACTTCTACTGAGGACACAGGTTCTTCTTCGCTCACAACACAGCGCACAGCACCAAATTTCTTATGCACATGGGCTGGTACTAGCTCCTCAAGGTTGGAGTCTTTTTGANCATCTCCACAGGGGTCCTACATGTTAGCGGAACCTCCAGGGGTTTAACATTGTCATCATCTTGAACCACACTAGTCTCTTCACTTTCCTTCTCACTCCCTGAGGGTTCTAACAAACCATTCACTGCTTCTTGGGGCAGGCCATTTGTCTTTCTAGTGTTTCTAGGTGACTTCCTTGTAGAAACCTTGGTTCCCGACCCCCTCTTTCTACGGGCCATTTCTCTGACTAGCAAGGTCACCATGCACTCAGTAATTATGATGTGATATATTCATTGGAATAGCTTGCCAGACACCTAAAAAACAAAAATACAATTAATGATGCACTGCTTTGAAAGATTTAGCAAGATAAATCATATTGTAGGTTGAAACTTGAAATGGTTAAAAAATTCAAACATGAGTAGGTGGCCTAAATTTTATAATTTAAAGCCGATAATTAAATGAAAGACCAGACCCTGCTTAACCTCTTAACTGAAAACCCCAAATATATTTGGGAATTTAATTTTAGCAATATATTAAAAACCAGAGTATATTCGGCCATATCTCTAGCGACCAGAAAATTATTCTTTTTCACGAATCTATTCATTTATCACTTCCTGCTAGAGGGCAGTTATGATACTTATTTGGTTTGCATTTAAAGCACTAGATAAAATCTTAGGACTTCACAGTTTAGATAAGACCACACGTGTCCCGCCAAGGAGCAGTGAAGTAATTTGTTCTTTTGACTGAATAATTATTTCCTTAGCTATAAAGTAAATAAACTGCTTGATATGCTTATAGTACCATAGTTTTGTCTTCTTTGAGATAAAAAAAAATTGGAATTGAAGACAAGTGGATATTGAATTCAGTAAGTCATCAGACACCGATTAAAGTATTTCATACTGTGATGAACATTTGAAAAATTATGAACAATTAAATTGAATGTTTAGGAAAAAGAAAAAACATAAATATTGCAGAAATTTCAATAACCAGTGCTATAGAGCATGTAAATTCGGGGAGGGGGGGGGGATGTTAAATTTTTTTTTAATTCAAAGGCAATAAATGAATATATTCGAGGTTTTAATATAGCATGAATATAATATTTTATATTTCAAATTTCAGTGGATATAAATCATTATAATTCTACCCAAAGTATTACACCATGTATACACATTACATTTCGTTAATAAAAACAATTAAATATTTTGGGACAGACAAAATATGTAAAATAACTAATAAGTTAAGAGGTTAACTACCTAAACAAAAACTCACACTCTTTATATCGATATTTGTTGAATAAGCCTAAAAGCCACACCTGTGCATATGTGGAAAGCGTGTCAGTCTCGTTTAGTTTAGTTTGATGAGGCAGGGTTGCCACCATTTATTTTAAATACAAAATTACATTTTCCAGAAGCAATTCATAAATTTACAAATAATTTAAAGCGTAGAAGAGAGGAATGAAATTTCATTTTTCATAAAATGACTTGTCTGAAATCATGTAATTCATTGGTGATGTTTAAAATAGTATCATTTAACCTTGATGAGGAAATGTATGAAGTTGTTTGTTTTGCACCCTTATGTTTCTGGGTGGAGAAAACAAAGGAGGGCATGGAGAGTGGAGGCACAATATGTGTTTTAATCAATGTGCTTAGTTTTTAATTGGCTTTTTCTTTCATGCTAAAGGAAGACTCGATATTTTAAAATTTGAAGTGTTCAAAGTTTACAAATATTACAGTATTTTGTTAGTTTTAGTGGAATTTTCAGTTTTTTGCCAGTTTAATTGGCAGCTTTACAAAAACAAGGTCAAGGTTTGAAACCTAGCCAAGTGTAGAGATGGTTTGAACTTAATGAGTTCCACCCTTCCTTTACCAAAATGTCGATAAATTTATATGTTATTGTAAATTTATATGTGAAAAGCCAAACCATATCTCCAAAAATATCATCCTTAGATCACCACACTGAGCATACATTTCTACCTGGTGAGTTACATTTTGTCTATTTATAATTAGGGAAGTGGTATCAAAAGTAAAGTATCAATACTGTACTCATTAAAAGTATTGAAATAAAAATATCGATACCATTCTAGACTCAAAAGAAAAGTATTGTTAACAGTAAGTGTTGGTATCGAAATTTTAATCAGAATATTTTTTTATCTAGTGATAATAATTTCAACTTTTGCATCATAATTGTATTTTCATAATTATTTAAACACTGAAAAATATAATAATTTAACCATATCATAGTATACTTAGGTCTTTTGTGTCTATGTTATGTGTTGGAACTTGGAAAGTATGATAGACAGTATTGTATGAAGAATATTATAAGGTTTTATCATACCAGCTTTCAAAGGGTTTATGAAAATGTAACTGATGAAAAGCTATTTAACAGCTAATTATGATTAGTAATATATTTTTCTAACTATTTTCTATCCTTCTTTAACCATTGAAATTGGTGAAAGAACAGCTATGAATTATAATGCGCTAAATGAGATTGCATGCCAGAGTTGCTTCTTGCTTGTTATGCAGAAAATGAATGATAATTGAGAAATAGTGTCATTTGTTCTTTCACCACAGTCCACTCTATTAAACAATTTTTAACAGCGTGTCTTACTACCCATTTGGGTTATACGCTTATGTACTAATTATACTAATGGGTTAGGGATTAAGAAGGTTTATTTAGAGTAAATGCACCTACATTTGCATGGATATAGAGTGGAAAGTCATTTAGGGAAAACCACCTTAAGTGCACCCAATCATGATTGGACCCCGATCTCCCCATCTTCGGCAGTCTAGTCCAACACGAGAAAAGTGTGTTAGACCACATGTCTACCGAAGCGGGTTAGTAAGCATTTAATCCCAGCTTGAGTGAAGATAAAAAAGATGTTTCTTTCGATACCAATCTGACACTGGAGTGTGAATACTAATATCAGTAAAAGTATCAGAAAAAATTATTGAAAGAAAGATATCGATACTTTTTTCACACCCCTATTTATAATTTATTAAATTATATCCTTTTGGAGCATACTAGTTAACCAATTTTTGGGCACACATTGGAGTTTTTGTATTTAGTAGAAACAAAAGTTTGATCTACTTACTAAGGGCCTTTAGAATTCAAGAGATTTTTGTAAATAACTATGCATTCAGGCTATTCACATTTAATAAAGAAAATATACCCCCATTTCCATGGAGTGGAAAACAATTTAGAAAAATTCTTTCATCACACCTAAGATTCAAGTGCCACCTTAGACAAGGCACATAAAACTTGTAGCCACATTTATAAGCACTGTACATCCATTTCATGTTTCGACTGCCTTATTTAGACAAAACATTTTGATACCACCAAGAGACCAAATCACTCTTTTGTTTAAATTAATTAAAATGTGTAACTCTGCAATTAAAATGCTGATTTGGCTCCTAATTACCTGCTTAAGTGGTCAAATGGTCTGAAAGTCACTCTTGCAACAGAATGGACTGCCGATGACAAGGAGATCTGGGTTTAATCCCGATAAGGTAAATCGAGGATGGTTTTTACTAAATGGTTGTTTACTCTACCCCTCAACACAAAATACTGGTACATTTCTTAATACAACCTTCCACATCCCTAACACAATTGTGTCGTGCAGGGAAAAAATGTTGGTACAAACCAATCTGTGAAAATAGCTCCTTCAATCCAACCATATACTGTGTTAATAACAATTTAAAAAGAACAACTAAAATGTTTCCATATGTTCCAATTTAGGCCAAGCTCTCAGGGATAAGTTAAGTATATTTTAAGTATGGCCAAACTCAGTCCCGTATTTTACTATCCAACATATCACTTATTTTATACATTTAATAAATGTACAATACATACTAATATAAATAATGATGCATATAAATATTTATTACGGATAAAGACTCGGAAACAGCTTGAGAGTTGAAAATTGATGGAATTTTTTTACAAATGTTCACTTTCCAAACAACAGAGTTCAGTTTTACACTAATGTCATTTTGAATTACAAGGACAACTATATGATTTAATTTTGCCTGTGTTTGTGACAGCTGAAAATAATTTTTAACTCTTGCAAAAGCAGAAAAATAGCTTTCAGCTGAGCAATTTATAACTGGAGTACCTGATTAATCTTCAAGCAGACACAAACATTTGGATAAAGATTATGAAGGTTTTTTCTTTCAGAATTTTGTTTAAAAGTGGTAGAAATCAGCAACACTAAAATAAACTTATGAAAAAAGTCTTCAGGTTATACATTCAATGGAAAAGGAAAATAACGAAAATATAATGCTGGTGAAAAAATTCTGATCTGCTAAAAAATGTCCTTTAGTGCTGACAACTTCCCCGTGTCATACTTGATTTAGCGCATATTTTAAAATTTGTATCTTAAAATTTACTACCCTGGGACAGGGTCTGAATCAAAGACCGGCCAAACTATCTCCTTTGGTTCCTTGGTTTTATCCTTAAACACATGGATTGATATAGATAATTTACGAGATTAAGAACTTAACTTTAATTTAGATTGAAATTTTGTCATTTTTGTCATTTTTTGAATCTTTGTGCCCAAGTGCCCACTATTCCCACTCCACCTCTACATGTCAAAACATTTAAAAAAAAATGTAACTGTATGAGCAATTAACATGCAAGTGGGGTGAAGTAGCTCATAGATGACCACTACCTATTTATAATAGGTGTATGCTAGATATAAAATAGTACTTGCACTTCAGCTTTTATAGTCAAATATATGAAGACTTCACTTTTACAATATTTTTCCCTATCCTATCCCCATCTATCCTAATGTAAGTAAACATAATAAATAAACTATGAGCAAAAATAAAACAAAGCCAAAAATGTCAAAGTCACACCATTCTACTGTGTTTATGTCATTAAAAGAAATGTAAACTGTGCAATCTACTATAGTTGCAGTAAATTGAAGTTCTAATAGGGATGTGAAAAAAAGTATCAATACTTTACTTATATCAATATTTTCCTTCCAATACAAGTATTTTTTTTACTCGATACTTCCCCCCACCC
>CABFOV010002624.1:35596-81245 GCA_902141375.1 Timema poppense
GGCCTCGTGTGAAATAAAAATAACCTCAGTAAACAAATGTGCAAACAATTTTTGGTAAGGCTCTAAAAGCCAATTTACAGAAAACCAAACATATTTGATGAAACACAGGATAAACTACAACATACGTGACATGTGACCCACATAGGTGGTCTTACATCAGTGATGTTGGACTGGATTGCTGGTGACAGTAAGATATGGGTTAAAGACTGGTCAAGTGTATTAAAGATTATTTTTTCTAGATGATTTTTTACATCTCTTCAAATATATGTGGGTACATTTCCTCTAAAGCTTTACTGTCTGCCCTACTTCGTATCGCATAATTAATGACAAAAAGGCTACTAAAACGTTTAAAAAAGTAAGACTAGGTCTATAATAGGGAGGCCTACTTTTAATAACATATAATTAGATACTAAGTTTAAGTTTCTCTAAATTCAAATTTAATTTCAATATTTATAAGGCTATTAGTATCAAATTTTTTTGCTGAGTTAATGTTGCGAATGTCATCATCTCATTACAACATATTTTTTAAGGTGATTTTCATTAATACATTAGCAAATAATCCCCTCATATGGCTCATTACTTTAAATTTTATTTAAAAATTAAAGTTAAGCTATCAAAATATCCATGTCGATCACAAACATTTATTACTTCAATTTATATTTTATGAAGACCTATGCCTAATCAAGGAACCTTAAGGTCATTCAACTATCAGAATTTTACTGCACGATTTTAACAAATGTAAAATTATAAGCTATAAATAATGATGCAATGGTTTAAATCATTACAGTTTATGAGTTAAAGGGGGTCAAATTTGATATTTTATGCTTTTTGCATACCAATGTTAGGCAAAGTAATTTAATATGTGGGGCGGAGACTTAAATAACTAGACATCTATATGAGGTGTACAGAATGAAATATGTATTAATAATAGTGTGAATATTTCCTTCAAGTAATATTATTAATTGGGCCTATACGCCTATTTTTATAATAAGTATATTAAAATTAATAAAACTTATTTTAATAATAATCTTAGTATTATAAATATGTATAGTAGGCCTATAGATAATTAAGTATATTATTTTAAATTTGGGTGTGGAAGCAGTTGGAATCTCTTTAGTTGTGATGGAAATTTGTGTGAGATTATGTGTTGACTTTTCATTAGTTGATTAATTTTTTTTTAAATAAGACAAAATGGCAAATATGAATACTAGGGTTGGGTTTACGATACTACAAAAATGGTGAAATATGGTTGTTGTAGATAATTAGGAGTGCATGTTTATATAAAAAAAATATTATTAGAAATATATATTTGAGGTTTATAATGTGTTTGAGAGTGAGACACATGAGTTTGGCCATGGTATCTTGTGACGTATATGCAAGTTAACCCACTACCTTTTTTTATGCCTCTTTTCTTTACTAATCAGTCTTTTTCCACCAACTTATTATGAGATATAGATATTTTGTTTGTAAATATAGTGCCTTAAATGTGCGATATTTTGTATACTGTGCCCTCTGTCTTGAAGCAATTTTAAGTGTTCTAAAACCCAATTTAAGTTGAAGACATTCAAAATTTTAAGAATCAAATTTGAGCTAAAGAAAAAGCCTATAGGCCCCATGTATATTGTCCGGTAATACAAAAATAGAGTACCTAATGATCCCACATTGGTGTTGAGGTTGTAGGTTTAACCCAAAATAATTAATCGTTAAAACTGTCTGGATTTAGTTTTAATTCAGTCCTCTGTCAAATTAGTACTGGTTAGAGGTACACTTAATCTGTACCATTTAAGGCTTTATCTTTTGTTATGATATAATATTGTGATACAAATTATTTAATTTACATATCAATTTACATACCTACACAAAAGTATGTTTAGATGAATGACACCAAGCTTTATAAGTTTTGAAAACTTTTAATAATTAATAACATATAAACCAGACTCAACAACAAATCGTCATAATCACTATGTGAATGTAAGTATTGACTATGATGTGTAACTTTCCTGTGATCTTGCATGTTAAAACGTCAAAAGGTATGTAACATTTGCTATAATTTATTTAAAAAATACATTTAATGTTGGTAGGCTAGTTTATTTAAGCCATAATAATAAAAAAATTAATTTATCAATACATATAAGGTTGGGTTAAGCTAGGATGGGAAAGTATCATAATGATGAATAAGTTATATAAACTATGTTGCCTTATTAGTTCCATGATGCCATCGATATGTATCACTCAGACTTCTTTGAAATATACATTTGTTACAGATGGTTTAAGTGATTTTTTAAGACGATAAATTTACTTTGGGTTTGAACAATGTTATTAAAAGATTTTTTTTTTTTCAAGAAAGTACATGTAAGCCTAGCAATACAGCTAGTCTAGTTTTATGAAATTATGCTTTAAATGCGGATAGACATTTATGAAAACTTTCTAATTCCAACTTTCAAGGCCATGATAAACAATAGTACTAAAGCCAAAATGTCACTTAGATGAGTATTTTACTTGAGTCTCTTTTTTGTTTGTTTTATTCAAATCTCAAATGTTTTATAATTGCAAAAATATATGGTAAATATCAATATTATGAGAATGTGATGGATGATGAATTAATGTTAAATAATTAATATCAAATGTCTTTATCACTACACTGCCTTTTGTATTAAACTAGTCAGCACATACATACCTACCATTGATTGACTAGGCCTAGTAATTTTAAGTACAGTAGCCCCATGGCTTCTTTAGTGCTGACTGACAGCTCACAGCTGACGTCTGACAGTCAACATTTAGGTATATTCCTAAATTTTGACTGTAGGAAGTTACAGCTGCTAAACACATGTTTTTACAGATCATCTGGTTCAGCATAGGGATACGTAATTTGGTCTGGTAATTTTTTAAAGCTGTTTGAAGTCAGCTGTGAGCCGTCAGTCAGCACCAAAGAAGCCATGGGGCTACTGTACACCCTACCTACTGGTAGCAGTTAGCTGAGCTTCCAATTATTCTAATAAAAATTATTTTAATAAAAAAAAAAAGAAACAGCATCAAGAAAGAGAGATGAAAGGATGCTGTATACATCCTGTTTAGGCTCTTTTTCATTGTAAGGCCTACTGGTACAATGTTTAGATATTGTATTCTTTTTCATTATGCGTATAACTAAGTATGTAGAAATGGATGATATAAAGATTTGTACATTTTTAACACTTTTAATAAACACTACCTCCAAACACAACTCAGCAACACATCACCCAAATTACTTTCTAAATGTAGATATTGATGTCTAACTTTCCAGTGCAGCTTTGCATTACACCCATGATCCTGAGCACTAAAACAGATGTCATCCCATGTTGAATTGTGTTACACCTGTAATCCTGTGCACTAAACTGGTTGATATAAGTACAACCCAAGTTTAATTATAGCATCAAATAGTTTAGTGTATGTATCTATAATTATTATAAATTTAATTTTACTTACATGTTAAGTAAATCCGGGTTGAAAAAGTATCATAATAAATATAGGCTAAACTAGTGGTTTTATTATTTCTATCATGTAATCAATATTATATTCCAGAGGATATCCTGTAGCTTAGGTGAGTGGGAATTGTTCATAGGCTACATCATTGAAATTTTAATTTTGTTCTAAATGATTTGATGTTTTTCAAAATGTAGGCATAAGGCTGATATCAATATTTTGGTTATTTTAAGAAATAAATGGCCGAGAATGGGACGGATATAGCATCCCCGAAAGATAGTTCATCTTTCTTAAATAGACTTATTGATACATTATAACTAATAAGTTAAGCATAATTATACCTTATGTACTTCTCTGATCCTGATTGTTTTATGACTAACATTATAACAAGAAAATGGTAGAAATAATAGTATGGTAACTGGCCGACGTGTTTTTCGATTATTGTTACTGTAACATATCCACATTATGTTCACACCATGTTGAAATTCTTGAAGCGAGAATTAGGGATTGCATTTTTTGGTGTGGCTGAAAGAAAAATCTTTACTAAAACTTGAACCATTTGACAAAACTAAAACTAAATTAATAAGAGTGCGTTAATATTAAAAGTAAACAAACGTAATTCCATATTAGTTCCAAACAGAGGAGACAAGTAACCTTTAGTAATATACTTTTTACCAAATATTAAATTGTTTTGATCTAATGATTTTCACGGCTTATCTAAGGCCGACTAAAAAAAACATATTTTATAACATTTATTCAAAATATATAAGTTTCTTACCTTGCACAGTGATTGCTTAGTTTCACATAAAAGTTTGAATTTCCCAACTTTTTTGAGTTCAAATATTCACACCGATTACCCAAATCTTTTAATAGGCTTATTCCTAGTTTGGACACTTATGCTTACGCCATTTTTCAGAAGAAGCATTGTTTTTCTTCCACGGCGTTCTCGACTAATCTTGTCCAAGAAACCTGTCCAGAGAAGAGACAAAAGATTCACTAACTATTTTGTCACTGCAACCTGAATTATTGTTAGACATATAATATCAACTTTCTGGCAAATATATAATAGGGATAGATAAACAAATAGGTCGCCTATATGATTGTGAATTTTTTAGTTATGACTTATTTTTATTATATTTTAAGCAACTCTTTCCCTCCATAATAATTTTTAATAAGCATTTTCAAGTTACATTAATAAGAAGTGGGTATAAAATAAAAATGAGTTTTATTTACTTGGACGAAACTTCTTGCTTAAAATATTATGTTGTTTGAGAAAATATATATGGGTACCACCTAACCCATACGTATAAATAAAATATGTAATTCTTTTTTAACCTTTAAATAATGTACGTATCTATGCTATAAGAAGCATAACAGCTGTAAGGCGTAACTTAACAGTATAATTCAAAAAATGTTTTGGAAGAAATCCTGATATCAGTTAAATGGAAATATTATTATAATAATTCTAGGTCATTGAATCGTCTGATAACCCTTATTTCTGTCTATAATAAATTATTGTTTTAATTGCTGTATTCAATTGAAATTCATTTCCGTAGCAAAGCTATATTGTGTTTTATTTAAAAATGTTATTTAGCTAATGTAAGGGCTTTATCACCTCAATCAAAATTATTTAAATACTTTATAGCCAAATTAAGGGCTAATTTTACATCAGTACAGTATGTTTAATATAATCTCAAATCGTTTAGTTTTATATGCCTTTGTTTTTTATATGTAGAAACTCAAGCACTTTGATTAACAGTAAGGTTGGGTTTATATTTATACATATCGCGTAGTTAATAGTAAATAGTGCATATCACACAGTGTAAAATTAATAACAATCATGTATTGGAACTTAGTTTATAAGGTTTCACATAAATTTGTTGTATTTTAATAATAAAAAATGGCCTAAACTCTTTGCATTACTAAACAAAGACACTAAAAATACTTCACTACAGTGTTGCCTTAAAAAACACGTTAATTAAACTGTATCTTTTAAAACTTTAAGTTAATCTAATTTAGAATTTGTATATGGGCCTAAAATATTTTAGTGTTTATAGTAAAAATAATAAATTTGTATTTTAATAAAAATAATTTGTTATTATACTAAACTTAGTAATCTAATTACGGGTGAGTTTTAGTTTAAAGCTAGTTGCTTTTCTGCACACTAGATCTAAGTTGAAAGCGTTATTGATTAGGTCATTTGGTAAATAAGTCGAGAAATGGGTTAGAGTCAGTAATTATTTACAACATTGAAGCATTTTTACAATATTTTTGAATATTTTTCATGCGGGCATGAGAGGCGATTGCCACCATTGCCCCCACCCACCCCCCTGGATTTACCACTGGGGCCTGGAGGGCTCTTCCCCAGGAAAACTGTGAAATTTGAAACGATAACTGGGCCTTGACTCTAAGTTTCAGACAATAGTATTTTTAAAGTCATTTGTTAACTATGGTTTTTTCAAGCTAAAAGTGTTATTTATTTTTACATTCACCATCATTGCTTGTAGGAAAACTAACAAACTTCGGCTTGTAATACTCTAAGCTTTATCATGTGATTAACATTGCTTAACCTTCTTCAGCCTACTAATGTATAGTAGGCTAGTATTAGTAAAAGTAGTCACCTTAAAATTACTAAAGGCTGGTTTGTTTCCAAGCAGCATTGTGTTAAGAGCGTCAGTTTTAAGAAATGGTATTAATTATTGCGACGTGAGTTTGACAATCTACCAGATTCCCTCCCACCAAGATATGATAGAGGACTGAACCATTGCTATCCCTTCGGGAGGTAACCGATTCGAGGTATATTGTTTAAGTCTCCGGGTGAGGTTGGGGATTAGTCTCCGGTCTCGCAGGTCGCGTGGGTAGGGGTAGGAAATTAGTCGACGGTAAGGTCTCGGCAATGTGTGTCACGGTGGTACAGGTGGATGTCCCGGCAACGTGAGTCATAGTGGGACTTGAGGAAGTCCCAGCAACGTGGTCGCACTGGGACGTTGAGGGTCTCAGCAACGTGTGTCATGGTGGGAGGTAGGGAGCGAGAGGATATTAGACAATGTTTCTCTTTCTTACCTTTGACCATTTATTTGCTATTTCAGGAACCTGTGGTGCACCAGGGCTTAGAAGCCTCTCAGGATTCTGACCGAGGAATCACCGTGTTATAAGCCCTACACTGCTACCTGGCCTTGTCCAATGGGAGAGAAAGGAATATTCCCATTGGCGCGTGAGAACTGTAGAAACAGTGTCCACCAAGCGGGCATATCATTGGCACGGAGTAAGGAATGAACTCATCATGGACGGCAACGAGAACATGTTCTGGGCAGGACGTCACCTTTTGCCAGTGGAGTGGCACAAACCCTGAACCTACCCTTCTACCCAGCTATGGTTGCACAATATTATCTATCCCACCATACCTTCTCCACTAAATTTGGGAACGCCACTTTCCAAGTCAGAAGCATCCAGGCTAGAGTGCCGCAAGATTCCCTCGTGGGCCCGCTGCTTTTCAGTTTGTATGTGAAAGACATTCCCAAATCCCAAGACACCAAGTTGGCACAGTATGCGGACGACGCGGCTCTAGTAGCGGAGTCGTGGCGAGGGCAACTGGTGGAGAGGCGACTCCAGGTGCACCTGACGCAGTTGTAGGGGTGGTTGACCACCTGAAGGACAAGTATTAACGTGGAGAAGAGTACATAAGTGTTTTTCACATGAAAAAGAAAGTTCTACAGGCCGGCCCCATTCCGGCTGTTCAGAAAGTAGATCAGATGGGAGAACATTGCTAGTTACTTGGGAATTACGCTGGACACCAAACTGACCTGGCGACTACACTGCACTGAGAGACTTAACAAGGCGAGGCAAACGCTGGGAATACTAGGCCCATTGCTTAACAGGCGTAGCGCCCTATCTAAAAGGAATGGTCTGACACTGTACAAGCAGTTTCTCAGGCTGATCCTCGATTACGCGTGTCCTGCTTGAGGGCAACTGGCTGACACGTATGTGAGGAGGATACAGGCATCCCAGAGAAGGTGTCTGAGGATCATTGTGGACGCGCCTGGGTACGTTCGTAATGTGACTGCATCGTGACCTGAGGATGCCTACCATCAAAGACCACTTCCGGAAGCTGGCGCAGTCTTTATACGATAGAATTCCCAGTGCCACCAATATTCTTATTCGGGGGCTTGTTAATTACGTCATCGAGCATGGAGGGTGCCACCGACGTCCTAAAGTACTTTTCGGATAAACGAGAAGTGTCAAACGGTGGTTTGGGAGGCTCTCACTTAGGCCTCCATAAAGTAGTGTCTCCTCACGTAACTCTAAAAGCCCTTATTCAGTTCCCCAATATACTCTTTTTCCCTAATTAATATTGATAATTTTTTTTTGTTTCAGAACCTTCGCGAAATGTGACAATCCGTTTATCTTAGTATCCTAAACCACATGGTGTGACCAATTGGTCGGCACGTGTTGGATTTTGCTCTCGTGCTCCCTTTCAGGGTGCATCATAGAATGCTAATATAAGTCTGCGGCACTGGCAGTAGATAGGGTGATTGACGCGGTCTGTGCAAGGGTGGAGAAAAGACGCAAGGGTCGAACAATGAAGCACAGCACCATGTATCACTTCATTCTACCTTTTTTTAAATATATAATATTTGCTTTGCGTATTATTAACTATGTGAACTATACGCATTACATTTGGCAAATTTAATTCTGTCTATGTCTTTTGTGCAGTTAAGAATGCGCTCATACTACCCTTAGCCTCAACGATTTTACTTAAATCTCTGATTGTGTGGGAATTGTGGTGGTCTGCAGTGTGTTATGTTTATTATATTACATTACAGCTTGAGTTGATGAATATGAGTGAGTCTTTCACTTTCGTAACTTCCTAAGTACAAAAAAAAAATCTATACTGAGATTTTATTTGAATCTGATTTTCTATGTCAAGCTTGACATCATAGCATAAAAATCCTGTTCCTAAACCTTTTAAAACCAGTTAAAATTAGCATTTGAAATTAAGGTAGTGCAACATAGCTGTTTAAGTACACTTCATCTAAAGTTCCAAAACTGTTTGATTCCAGTGATCTATAAATGGTACCTTAACTCTGCAAGTCCTTAAGCTTCGTAATGGGCTTCATTGGTCTGGTGACTAAACTTTGTAAGTCCATATGTTCATTTACTCCGTATTTTATTTATTTATTCTTGGTTTAGTGCGTACAAAGAATTATCATAATTTTGGTAAATTGACAATCTAAGGTTGGTCATCTTGGTAAACAGCTGTTGGTATCTGATTATGAAGGGAAAACATTGTAACTATGGAAACTATACACGAGTTGAATGAATATGAATCTGAACGAGTTTCTGAGCATTTAATCTATAAGGCAGGCAAATCAAGGAAGAAGAAGGTTCAGAAAGCTACTTGGAAAAAAGTTATAAAGAAGAAAAAGTTGTAAGTATACCAGTTTTTCCTTACGATCAGTTTTTGTGCACATTATTTCTGGTGGGTCGGGTTGTCCACATCGGTTCGTCTCTATTGTTTGAATTGTATGATGTTTTAATAAAACTTATTATTTGTTTTGTTCCAGGTATGCACCAACCGGGTTTCAAAGACCCTCAACGTGTCAGCATAGGCAAACATCAAACTATGGGTGTAAAAGTTGAACATGCAAGATTTACGCTGATTCCATAAAGTCTTCAATGATACATGATAAAAATGAACAAGACAGCTTTATGCTGAGATATGTGAAAGGAAAGATTCCAAACAGACGTCGGACGAGAAAGCAAGATGATGCTGAAAGAGGAATGTCTGTTGAGTATTTCATTCCCAGCTTCTGGACGGACAAAGGTCATGTGCAGGTGAAGTCTGTTAGAAAATGTTCCTTGGTACATCGAAAATATCTCAGCTTCATGTGCATAATCTTTGCAGACAACTGTTTAGAGCATAGTCTCCAAAAGAAAGACGTGTGAAGCGCGTCGAAGAGAATTATTTGACGGACCTTCACCAAATGTGAAAAATTCATTGAGAGTTTACACTCACTTGAATCTCACTACATTCGTGGGAAAATTAAACACTTTTATTTAAGTAGTGACCTTAGTATAAAAATGCCCTGTGATATGTACAATGGCCTACAAACAAGCCAATCTTTCCCTAACGGTAAAGTATGATTTTTTAGGAAAATATTTGTAGAAAATTATAATATAACTTTTACTCATCCAGCGTCAGACAAATGCTTTAATGTAATGAAAGAATCAAAGCTACGTCTAATGTTACATAGAAAGGTTACTTAAAAGTAGAAGTTGAGATTCAAAAGACACTTACAAATGCTGTTTACACTTCACTTCATGAGAAATAACATGGTGTAGTGACATTCAGTTTTGAGTGTGAAAATAATCTCATATACCCAAATATTTCTTACAAGATAGCATACTATAAACGTCAATTTTACGTTTATAATTCTTTTACGATGGGTCAAGGAACCTTCAAGGATCCTCAATCACCAGTGAACACTTTCATCTACACAAAGACTGAGATAGATGGGAAAAAAAAGATCCAATGAGATTGCGTCATATGCTCACGACAGACTTATGAAAACAGAGTTTCTGGGTCATATTCAAACTGTCAGACTGTTTGCTGACAGTTTTGAAGCCAAAACAAGAACACCACAATTATCTCTATGCTACAGCATTGGCTGGTTGCAAGTGCACCATGGTGCAAATAATGTTATATTACAATTTACTGTCCCAGGAAATTCTTTTATTCCACCCGACAGGATACACGGAAACATTGAACGGCAGGTAAAGCCAAAAGAGACCTTTATATTACCTGATGAATACTTTCCAATTTTCGAGAAGTTTGGCACAGTTCGGAGACCTGGGATGGACTTCAATTTCCAATACTGGAAAGTCTTGGTAAAAAAAAACCACAACAGTGGAATTTCAAATTTTCTCCTACAAAGCGTTTTTGTTGAACAAAGGGCACCAAGATAGGGAAAGGATTTGTGAAGGGAGAGGCTGCATACTTCACAGACCTTTCAGCACTGAGAAGCATTGTCAAAAGAGGAAAACACATAGCAGAACTGAACCCAAATACAAAAGTTTTGGGAGTGCCACTTAACCCCAAGAAAGTATGTGACATCAAATTTCTACTCCAAATACACTTTGGATCTCAGTGGCGTAACATCGCATCAGGGCACATTTAATTGGTTTTCTGCCTACAGAAGAGGGTGTGATCACTGGAATTGAACAATCTGAATCAGACGATGAGCCGATGGAAGATGACATAGTGATATGTGAAGAATTTTTCTCAGTGTGAGGACTCAATAAGTTCATTCAATTCAGTGTTTTGAATAGAGATAAATTTTCAAGATATTTTAAAATAGAAACTCAATTTAATCCTTTAAAGATGACTTATAATGAGGACAAGAATTGTGAAGTTTATCTTTTTTCTAAATAATTAAATGTATACAATTTTTATATATTTGTAAATTCAATTCAATTTAATTATATAATAATGTAATCTGATGAAATTCAACAAACACGGACGAGATTGTTGCACAAGAATTGTACAAGAATGGTTCTAGAGTTTTTTTTTGTTTTTCTTTAAATTATTTTTAATTACAGTACAAATATTTTCAAACGATACACCTTCTGAAAAATATGAACTCAAGAAATTATTATTTTTCCCAATAGATTATCCAGCATTGTTTTTGTGTGGTTTCCCTAAATTTTTTCTAATGTGAATTAGGCAGTTTTGGAAGTAGACGAGTCACTGTACTTTAATCTATTGGTTTATTTTGTGTATAGTTTAGGTGTAATTTTATTAAGTAGGCTTTATAGGTGTGTATTCCAACAAATAAATGGTTAAGTCAAAAAATAAAAATGTAGGATTAGGGGCGCGTGAAATTTTCCAATTTATTATACGGGTAAGGAAAATAATAAATGTCTGTGAGCCACTGTTCTAGAGGCACCCATGTTCAAATATCACCAGGGAAAAAATTCCTTGACCTTGGCCAATGGGGGTTTAGGGTTTTTGGCCACCGAATTACCCCTGCAACTTTTAGAGTACACTATATCTATTCACTTTATTATAATACGCCACTGCCTTGAATTTGTGTAAGAGAGAAAGAGATATCCAAATATTTATTTCTCTTTTACAAAATGGTGGACAGACAAGCGCTCAAAAATTTCTGCCTCGGATGTCTATCCAGTTATACATATTATATAGATAAATTGGCATTCTAAACATAAAATTACTTACTTTATGGCTTTTGGGAATCAAAAGTTTTTTCTGCACTTAGAAAAGGAGGTTTCTATCCCTATCTTGAACTAGCTCTATCGAGTCCCCTCACTACACCCTATTTCTGTCAGGTCCATTCTAATGTTTTCCTCTCATCTGAGGAGTCCCAATGATATATTCTCATTGGGGTTATCAAATACGCTAAACATGACTCTATAATATTCCATTCACGCTGCATGTCCTGCCCACCGTAATTTACGAGACTTTATTATCCGAACAATGTCTTGTAATAAGTACAGTTTATGTAACTCATCATTATGTAACCTGCTTCACTCTCAGTAGCCTCACCTCTTTTTGGACCAAATACCTCCATAAACATATTATTTTCAAACAACCTATTTTTTCCGACATGTAAGGTAAGAGACTACGTTTTATATCCATAGAAAACGACCGGTAGCATGAGCACAAAATCTAATTTTCGTCACCGTGTATATTCACCGTGGATTCAGGGTGCTGGCAAAACCACTCAGTTGCGTTCGTTAGTGTACATGACGTCACCTGGAATACAACAGCAAGAAAACTCAACTCACTTATCATAGCTTATACATAAAAGTGTCCAAAGTTTTCTTGTGGCTCTAGCTTAAACCCAAAACTTAAATAATTTTTGGTGTTATAATATTATGTCCATAACTATATACACATATTTTATTTTCAAACTTTTATTGTGATTATTAAATTGTTAGATATTTTAGATTTATACGGTTTATTTTACATGTGCAAAAATCTATCAAAACCTCAGATGGTTTCAAATAGATTCACTATGGACACAATTCCGACAAGTTAGCTCAGTCAGTGACGTGTCTGTTCACTGAGTTGATGGTTCCCGGGTCGATTCCTCGCATTGCCTAAACATTTCTCATTGGTGAATATGTACATTTCCCCTTTCACAGTAATATATTAACGGCCGGGCAGTAATCTCTATATTAAACTGGATGGAAGCAAACATACGCATTGACAAGGAACAAATCGTGACGCTCAAGATTATCGTTTGTTTCATTATGGGGGTAAAATTTAACGGTTTCTTTCAATGTTCTTATTCGAAAACATGTCTATGATGAATAAGTGTTAATGTTTGAAAATAATTAGGTGTTATACCACACTTGCCTGCAGAAACATTTATATTAAAGGATATACAATTCAGTTTTACAGGTAATACTGTACACATACGAATAACATCTTTTATATATTTAAATATGTAGTTATGATCCATGTTGTTTACAGTTTGCCAAGAATACACTTATATTTAAAGTTGGCTATCAACTTGTGTATTGGTTCCAAAAAGAATATTATACTTAAAGGTCAATAAATATAATGAATAAGGTATCCTAAAAGTGATTACATTTGTTTTAATGACAAACTTTGTGTAGTGGCCATACGTTCAAACGATCACTTAACCCTGGTGAAAATCTCAAGAGGAAACCAGAGTAAAAAACCATATAAGTCCAGAGCAAACCAACCTCTGGGATTTTTACTCCCGTTTTCCTTCGGTTATGAAACAAATAGAGTTAGTCTAGTTTTTTCAGGGTCTCTGGTTTACTCTAGAATGGTTTGGTTACTTTGGGATACTCTGTTGTTTTTTTTGTTTCTCCAGAATTTTCTTGTTTTCAATGGAATAATCGGGTATTTCTCTCTGGAATGGTCAGGTTCTTTCTAGAATGATATGGTATTTGAATCTGGTCCAAGCTGGTTTTCTCTGGGATGTTAAGGTATTTTACTCTGGTTCGTGTTTGTTCTCTCTGGGATACTATGGTATTTTACTCTGGTATAGGTTGGCTCTCTCTGGGATGTTATGGTATTTTACTTTGATTCGTGTTGGTTCTCTCTGGGATGCTATGGTATCTTGCTCTGGTTCGAGTTGGTTCTCTCTGGGATGTTATGGTATTTTACTTTGGTTCGTGTTGGTTCTCTCTGGGATGTTATGGTATTTTACTCTGGCTGGTGTTGATTCTCTCCGGGATGCTATAGAATTTTACTTAGGTATATGTTGGTTCTCTATGGGATGCAATGGTATCTTCTCTGGTATGATTTGGCTCTCTCCAGGATGCTATAGAATTTTGCTCTGGTTCTAGGTTGATTTTCTCTGGGTTGCTTTGGTATTTTACTTTGGTTCGTGTTGGTTCTTTCTGGGTTGCTATGATATGTGTTGGTCCACAAGTTTAAGTAATGGAATTGAGATCCAATGATAAAAAAAAACACATATTTACAATAGAATTTAATCGAATAATTAAAAAAAAAATATGATTAAGAATAAAATGGGCATTATGGCTATATTTTGTAATTATGATTAATAAATGATACATGATGTAATTATGATAAAAAAATAAAAGGTTAATTATGCATATAATTTATTTTACAATTTATTTTTAATATGATTATATTCATCTCATCAGTCGTCACTAAACAATTTATCGCAAAAAATAAATGGATATTTCTGTGTTTTTAACACTTCCTGTGTCATTTAAAGAATATTCCACCAAATAAAATTTGCTCAAGTGTCATTTACAATATATATTCCACCGCAACTTAATATACTCAACGTGTCAAAAACAGAAAATTCCTCGGTCACTCATGTTTCTGTGTTACAGAATATTTTATACATGGCAGCAGGCAACTGGAATGAAAATATGTAACTTATCGTTTCCATAGTAAGTAAACAGCATGGCTACCAATAAAGCGATGGCAAGAGTGCGGGATATTTGGTCAAATATAAATGACAGTGAGCTTAGTGATCTTACAACAAGTGAAGAAAATGACTGATGATAGTGAAGATGCAAACCCTTTCATAATAATGCCGAACATTTTTGATGTGGAGACACCAACAGTAGAATATTCTAGGCTCTTCTTTGACTGCAAAATGTTAAACAATTTATGTGAGGAAACTAATATATAAGTTGGCAAACCATGCTGACCTATAATACCACATTATGATTAAAACATTCAAATTTGTGTTTTTTGACTTGAGTTTCACACAAGTAAAGTAAAAATTATCTATCTAATAAAAACATATTTTTTGTTATAATTTTGGTTGGAAATAATTGAGCATGTAAGGTTCATTCTCAATTAAAACGTGGCTTTGGCTTCTCCATAATACCATTGTTTATTGAGGCACTCTTCTTATCTGAAAAAAAAGGTCCATATGAAAATTCCTTAATATCACAATTTACACACATACCTAGTCACGCTGCCCCCTTACGGGTAGACAATAAATGAGTTGAAAACAACTTTGTACTTATTGATACACACTTTCCTTCTTCGTGATACTCTATTCTTGCATACTCCACTCACTTTGAAAACATTATATAGTCATACATCCCCTTTAATTTTCCTCTTTTTCAAACATTCTACAACATTTAACCACATATAATATGGCCCACTCCTTCCTTTTGACCATTGGATTCACTTTCAAACTGCAATCTTTCAGCATCCATTCATTATGGACAGTCCATACAAGTTTTTCCAAATATATTTTTTAAATATCTCATTCCAACTGCATCCACCTTTCTATTGGGTTTCTCCTGATATATACACGCTTCAAATCCATACAGTAAAGTTGGCACTAACACACTTTTATACACTACCGTATTAGTTTGTTTCTATACTACCTCATTTTTAGGAATAGTCCGAATTCACCCAAATACTCTCCAAGATTTATTCCCCGTCTGAGGTGTTAAAAGCTTTTAAAGTGTTAAAGAATTACAAAGTTGTGGGTGTGGATGGGATTACAAGTGAAATACTTAAGTGTGGAGGCTAGGTACTTCTTGCCATATTATTTTAACTTTTCAATGAATGTGCTGGAATTTCAAAAATCTTAAGGAAGAATGTCGTCATTGTTCCTTTGTACAAAGGTAAAGGGAGTAAGGGTGAATGTAAGAATTATAATGTGTGAAAAAACTGAGGACAAGATTTGGGGTGCGCAATGCGGTTTAATGCCAGCTAGAGGATGCATGGAGCAGATATTTGCGTTAAAACAAGTGATTGAGAAAAGCAATGGCAGTAAAGAAGAAAGTGTACTGTGAATATGTCAAATTGGAGAAAGTGTACGATCGGGTGAATAGGAGTATGTTGTGGAATGTTGCGAGAGATTATGGTTTGGATGCATGGTTAGTAAATGCAATTATGGGAGTGTATGTTGGAAGTAAAGCGGGCGTTAGAGTGGATGGAGCTTAGAGCAAATCGTTTGACATTGTGTTGGACAAGTATGAGTTATATCTCCATGGTTCTTTAAAGTATTTTTGGATAAGTGTATGAGGAATGCATGTGAGAACGCAAATGGACAATGCGAATGTGAGAATGATGTTATAATTATGTAGATGATACTATATTAATGGCCGGGAATGCAAGTGACTTGCAGAATGAATTAAATTGTTTGAATGTGGTGACGAACAGAAGGGATCTTCGTATAAACGTTTCCAAAATTAAAGTGATGCTTTTTTTTAAGGCACTTTACCCCAAGACCACCAAGGTCGACAACTATTTTGCTGACTTATTTGAACTTTATAGTTGGAGATCCACCCATCTATGCCCTTTTATTTTTAGCCATGATTTTTTTATTTCAACCATTATTAGCTCTATATATTTATTTTTTCCTCAATTTCAAGTTAATGAATATCTGAACTATATTTATATGCAATCAAAAAAGAAAAACTAGTGAAGCACCAGTTAAAGAAGTAGTTATTAAGGATCCTTTAATTAAAGCAATTAACAATGTGGGTACTTTTCCCATAATGTAGCTAAATTTCTGAATATTTGTCGTGTTACTTTATTTAGGTACCTACCTATGTAAAGCAGTAGTCTACAAACTTTTCTCAAAAAACAAAAACAAAATTATATTTTAAACCTAAATATGTTGTCACAAGAGTTGGAAGTGATGTTGAATGATTATAAGCATAGGTTAGCTGATGCAAAATTGTACATAAGATCAAGAAACTCATTTTGGTTTATGGTAATTTAGTAAAGTATTTTATTTTTATGTAGACTATTAAAGATGATCATATTCTTATTTGAATATTTTTCTTATTTAAAATTTGATATACAGGAAGAGCTCTGCTGCCAGCCACATTCTGTGAGAACTAATAATCCCCATCCTTCCTTTTTCTGTCTTTTAATATTCGAAAAATGGCAAAAAGGTAAAACTACACAAACCAACATGTTAAAGGTACAAATTATGAAATAAAATGTAAGTTATTATGAAATAAAATGTAAGTTCTTACTCTTTAATTTTTGCAAATTTCAAATTTGTTCAACTGGGTAGCACCCTCATAGTCATCATTATTCTCTTTATCACAATCATCATTGTCATCATTGTCATCATTATACTCTTAATCACAATCGACATCATACTCATCACAATCAATATCATACTCATCACAATCATCATCCTATTCATAATTATTTGTTTGTTTTGGTGACTCAATTTCTGATAAATTCAATCTAGGTATTTTGATTCACTTTCTACGGCTCTCTTCTAAAATTTCTTGCTGCGAATCTTAAAACAATAAGAGATGAACTTATTGGCAATAATTTAAGACCGTTATAGCCAACTTAACACATTAGACTACTAACTAAAAGGGACAGTTTCTTTGTCCGACTTAACACACTTTACTATCAAATATTAAATATCAATCTAAACCCCAGTTAAATATGTTCCACAGTTCCAATAAGCCACTCCAAATTATGTGACGCAAGAAAGTTTGGGCAAAAAAGTGAGCATGGACTGCCACAAACTATTCACAGTACTAGAAGTGATACTATGGAACTTTTATGATGGCTTTCAATAAGATTTATGATTTGGTCGATATGATAAGGTTATCACTTTTATCTAGATACTAAACATAATTTTTTTTGGTTGGATGAAGGTCCGATTACTTAGAATAAACCAAAAAAATCGATTCATGAAACACTGAACTTGAGTACAGATTTGTTTAGCTTAGACCAATTGAAAGTAGTGACTATCCAGCATACTGTGATTTACAGCATACTGTGATTGTGTGTACAGAAAAAAAGCAGGCTTCCTGTCTCCGCTCATTATGATAGTGTGTTTACAGATAAGACCGTTCATATTGAAAGCAGATTCGCGCTGGTACACAGAACCGACAATTTACCGGATTGAATATTTCATTCTTTTTTAGTTGTCGTTACAGACAAATGTGTTCAAGAGAAATGGTAGATATTAAAAGTTTAAATACATGTGTGCAGACCAGATGCACTGCATGTGTATACTGTATATATATATACATATATATATATGCACGCATACTGTATATATTATATATAATGACAATTTATGTATCTACTGTATAATGTTTATATTTTTGATAAAACTCGTTAAACTGTAATTTAAAATTTGTGAAAATAAACTGTCTCTTCGCCATCCATTGCGTATTCTACCGCTTAGTCCAAATCTTTGCTAATGAAATAAATATTGTGAAATAATATTTATTTTTTAAAGATAAATTGGCTGCTCTTTTTGTAGGCTGCCTTTGTTCCTCTGTTTGATTAAATTCAACAGACACTTCAGTTGGATGTTGATCAAAGCCTTCTCTATCTAAAATGTAATGGTGTATTGAAAATCTGTTTGTCTGGCTTTAGGTCATTAAATAAATGGTGATATTCACCATCTTTTCTACCATGATTTATTGGATGCATACCGGGTTTATTTCTTTTCAATTTTGGATTAACACTATCAAAGAGTAAAAACTCTTTATCAGATGATGAACTGTGCAACTTGACGGTGTGAGTAATATGTGACAACTGGCCAGTTTTTATCCTTTTGTCTGCGTCCTGTGTGTACACCTACACTTGCTGAACTTTAGTACCGGAAAAAGGTAAGCATTCAGCCTGCTTTCTTTCTTTATGGGCACCTTAATTAGGACTGTGTGATTTATTTATTTTTATTCGAGAACTCATTTTGTAGTTTAGATGAGTCAAAGTCACATACCATTGTATTTAACATGTGGCCTGACAACGGTTGATACTTTTTCACTGACCAAGGCAGCTGCCTTAAGGGCTGTCATATTTGTATTCCCCGGTTGCTTGCAGTGTGCCAGTCCACCCTTGTTTCTAAGCCATATCAAGTTCTGTTCACACATTAACACTCCGTTTTGGTGGGAATCAAAGTTTATTTGGTTAAGTTTTAAGAATTTTATTGAATTTGGTCTTCAAAAGTAAATTTTTTCTTTCCAACTTAAAGATTTTAGCCACGGAAGTAATCAGTACAACATATTATTTTACAAATCGTTTTAATAACTAGTTTGTGGAATAGAATACAATAGTAAATGTTTAATTTGGTTCAATATTTGAAGTTATACTATGAATCTCAAAAAAACTTTTTACACTTGTACCTGAATGAAACCTATCTAATGTACTTAGGGCACAGACAAATCATTTACTCAGACACTTTGCCTTTAGGTTAAAATGGTTGCACTACTTTTGCCAGCTTGAGTCCTTCAACACTAAAGGTTAAGGGGGAGGAGAACAGATATTTTTGCAAGGTCAACTACAAGGTCACTTACTTGCAAGCAGAGATCCAGCTGAACAATGAGGGGTGCTAAAACTATGTAACCACTATCAGGGGTTTTTAAACTCGTCTAACGATACAAGACTTAACATTACCATAATGTATTTCAGTTAATACCTACTTATAGTGTTACTTAAAACTAATTTGGTCCTTTATTTAGATTGTTTTATTTTATTTAAGCATAATACTAATTATTGGATGGCTTCGGATAGGAACGTTTAAAATTCGATAAAATTGCAACAATATCACCGTTGAGATAGAAATGTCTTCTGTAGGAATCTTGAAAAAACAACAAATTGAAATTAAAAATCTGCATATAAGGAACTACCGTGTAGAACTCTTCCTGTGCATTACAGGACACTGCACCCTCTTCTGAAGTAGTTTTATGATAACCAAATAACTTTTTTACTGTTGTAACTAATGATTTTTTTTAAATCGGACAGATTTTAGTCTTGGTCAGAACCACCCACAAGAATAGGAGAACTTCGTTCGAATTTTAAAATGTTCCAAAATCATTCTATGACAATGCTTTGTATATGAAAAAAAAAAAATCAAGATATAGTCCAAAACAACCCCTAGATTATTAAAAGATTACTTCACATTGAATAGGCTTAGAAAATGCAGAAATAATTAAAGTTATTCAAAGAATAATCGAGCACCCAAAATGATTAGGGAACTTATGGTGATTTATAAAAAGGTATAGTTTTGACATCTACTATTAAAATTCAAATACTGTGCTGTAAACTAAGAAACAAAACCTCCTTAGGTTTGGCTACTTCCGAGTCGGTTACTAGAGTGTATTATTGTTTCCACAAGTCTGTTATCTTCTTTAAGGTGGAAAGGAAGGGAACGCGAGAAAAGGTAAGTGTGTATGCAGTTATTATGGCAAGGCTTTTTTTTTCCAAAATGAATTAAATATTGCTTCAGTACAAAAAATTTTAAATGAAAATAAAAAGTTGTCATTAAATTCAAGAAAGACCTTAGCAGATATTCAAGAAATTTTAAGGTCCATACGGGAAAAAATTTAAACTATGTCTTTACTGGAACAATTTTTTTAAATTTTGACCCAAAAATATACATAAAGAATGTAAAACACTAGATTTTTCTCACGTCCACTTCCATTCCACCTTATTAATGTAAAGAAACTGCATTCCTCTAGATCCAAAGGAAAAAAGGTTGTTTTTCTCAAATATAGAAGTTAGTAGGTTAAACTGTGTATTTCTACCTTGTATAAATGATGTATAGGTACCATGAAGTAAGGAATTACGCGCATGGATATCAGAAAATAAATAATTAAAACATTTCGTTCTCAAAGCGAGTTTTGGGGAAAACCAAGGCTACCAACATAAAAATGGGTTTGTCGCACAACAAAAAAGTATCATTTAAAATTAATTTTAGTGAAAGATAGAGAAGGGGGATTAAGATATTGTTAGAACTTTCTAAACCGACATGATTTAGGCCTATAAAATAAGTTAAATCTAAAACAGACACTACATCCAGCCCCCGGCCGCATTGATCTCTATAATATAACTACTGGATGGACATTTGTGGCTGAAGTTTTCGAGCCGTCGTCTGCATACCATTGTGTAAGAGAAAAGTAAACTTTCAGGTATCTCTTTTTCTCCTACACCCATACAAGGCAATGTGGCATTTTGACATCGTTGATTAATTTGATTGAATATATGAGGTACAACAATGTGTGATTAGTTAAATGAATTAAATGTGTTAGTAAAATCTTTGAAGAGCATAACAAATTTTTAAATTGGTGAGTTTTTTCTTTAAATAATTTGATGTAGGCTAATATATATGATAATTTTGAAGGAAGCTCGTTTGGAAGTCTCTATCTCGTACTAGAATCCTACCCTTTAGTGGTATTTAGGCAAGGCCGTAGCCGGGGCGAGGGGGGGGGGGTCAAATAATTAATTAATTATCCACTCCAGTGGACGAATGGTCTAAGCCAAGGCGTCACTCTCGTGTTGGATTGTCCTGATGATGACAGGTAGATCTTGGTTTGAACCCTGGTCGGGTCTACTGAGGGTGTTTTTCTTAAATGGTTTCCCAATCTACCTCTACGCAAAATGCTTCCTTCCACATCCCTACCTCATTAGATTGATTATTAATAATAATATATGAGTATAACTTGAACATGTAGGAAGACACAATGAAAAAAAATATTGTAACACTCATCTTGTTACTTTCTTTATATTTTTCTTATACCATGATTTTGTATTTATGTTTAATTGTTTTCTTTGTATATTCTTGTTAGAAAAAACCTTTTCTTGTATGAAAATCAATAAAACCTATTTATGTTGTTGTGATAAAGTTTAAAATTCTTCTGTAGGAAATATTAAACATTCCCCTGAAAGATAGTCAATCCACTTCTAAATTTATATGATAGCACGTGTATTCATTATTCAGAAAACATATTTCTAAACCGGCATTCAACATTTACTCTTATATGCCTAAGTTTCTCTAGTAATATTTAATTATCAATATATAAACTGTTAAATCTGATATCAGTAAAATTTTCTCCACATTCTTCTTCTTACCAATGATTTTAACTCTTATTAAGTTATTTGTAATAGTGCCCCAGCCTAGCAATAAAATTGATCACTTTTGTATAAAATCATGACATTTGGTCTGATGAATGGGCACACCCTAGGGGTCATTTTAAGATATTGGGCCACACAGTGCTCGAATTTGGAAATTTTAACAACTAGAATGGTAACAACAACCAACAATTCCTTAATATTTTTTTTCAGCATTAAAATATTACATTGGTAAAACTTATTGCATTCTCTATACAAACTTCAATATGTTGCATGCTAAGTCATGCCAGTTTAATTGAATTTCAGTAAAATGAATATTACATTGCAATTTACTATATTAATCTATTTAATTGATAACTACAACTAATTATAATCGATTTATATTCAAATAAAAAATACACTGCCAGAGTAAAACGATATACAATATTTAATTATGTAGGTAGGTACTATTCTAAAACCATATTTTATTCATTATTAGTTAAAATCATTTAGAATCAAATTCAAAACTATTTATGTTCAGCATATAAATTAATAATTACATCTAGTTGACATTAAATATAAACATTACAATGGTGTTAGCATTGTTGTTTCGCATCTCTTTCATTTTGTAAAAAATAAGGCACTTAAAACATTGACAAATGTGAAGGATGCCTTAATTTGTGGGAAAATACTAGAATGAAATTAATTGAATTACAATGAGAGAAATATGCACGCTAGAACATTCCCCAATCACTTCTTGTAAAGTAAAAATAATTTCCATCCTAAAAAATATTGCTACAGAAAAGGAACAAAATGAACCAGAAAATTAAAAAAAAATCTTTGTTTAACATTGTTATGAAAAGTTGTGAGAATGTTAAAAATTATTGTTACTATTTAATCCAAATTAACATTTTTGTTTCAATGTAAAATGTTTTGTAACAAACAATTTATTAAACTGGCAGAAACATCTATATATTATATTATTTAATGTAAAGCCCTTTCTCATATTATCATCATCATCATCATCATCAACTCTTTCCAGCCTGTGCCCGGGTCATTTTAGTAAAATTACTCAAATATTCCTCTATTTTCCCACCATTCTTCCTCCTTTGATTTCTACCATTCTTCTACTCTCACTTGAACACTTTCTGTTATCTGTTCTTCCCATATATTTCTTGTCCTCCCTTGTGGTCTTTTTCTTATACACTTCATTTCCAACATTTTCATTGGCATCCTCTCTTTTTCTATTATCATTACATGCCCATACCATCTCAGTCTTACATCCTCTACTATCTCATGTACTCCCTGTACTCCTACTCATTCCCGGATAACTTCATTCCTTATCTCGTTTCTCCTCGTTATAGCTCGAGTATAAGTTTGTTTCAGCCACCGGCTTACTAAGCCTGTCGTGGTAAAGCGCTATATAATAAGAGGAAATTTTAATGTATTCAAGTACCTATTATTTCAGACCACACTTGGACAAACAAATATTTGCAATAGTGCCTGCTTGGTGGAATTTCGTATGTATTTGCATATTTCAGGCATCACATATTGGGACTTTAAATTGCATGTAAATTCAGACTCTACTGAACAGGCTCAGTTTTTATTAAACACACTTAGCATTTATAAAGATTTAGCCGCTGACAAACGGACACCATCTGTATTTTTTTTATGTCATTCAATGCAATAAATATTTTGAAGACAATATATTTAGTTGTAAAACTTACGCAACACGTAAATATTTTATATGACTTGAATAGATAAATAAAATTTAACTCATAACATAATTTATAAAAATAAATATATACTTCTGATTTTTTGTTGTTACTGGTTCACTTATAGCAAAGAGTTCAAAACTTCAAATGGGTACGATATTTACACTTTAAAAGAGAATGTAAAACTGAATGTAAAAATCTTTTACCTATGAACAGAAGCAGCAAATGCCCTTTCCAAAAATAATCCACACAATAGAGGTTTTAAGAGGGGAGGCGAAAGATTAACATATGTACAATATTTGTGTTGAAGTCATTGCTTTTTATAGAAATCGTTGTCTCTGTTGTGAAGCAAATTATTGGAAAACCCAGTGTAATACAAAATACAATACACTATACAGAAGCATAGTAGCATCTAGGTTAGTTCAAAATGCATTACATTATACAGACGCGTATTACCATCTGGGTTCGTTCATACTGGGATAGAGATCCTTTTATAAAACGATAGGAAGAACGAAGAAGTAGCGTTCTAGTGTGCAGGCGGAACGCTTTAAACTTTTGTTGTATCATCCGAAACGCTCGTAATATATTTTCTTATCAACCGGAACGGCGTACCGGTGTGCTCCGACCCAATTAGAGCATTGGGGCCACCTAAAAATTTACCCAGTAACCCTTAAAATCCAAGCTGGTGATCAACATTTCAATTTTCTCTAATTGTGGTTTGAATTAATTGATTTTCATCTTAGATATGTATTTTTAGCTTTTAAATACGAATGCAAGGTTAAAATTAGCATTTTGCAATCGGAAGATACCAAAAAACGAAGCTGGTGGCCAAATATTAACTTTTCTTTAATTATTGTGGTTTTATTTGTCTAATTTGTTTTATTTTCATCATATAGACGTATTTTCAGCTGATGAATTCGAACTCAAGGTTAAAATTAGCATTTTTTAATCGGAAGCCAGCATAAAACCAAAATAGTGGCCAAAATTTTAATTTTCTTTAATTATGGCTATGATTGACTGAATTAATTTATTTTCATATTATACATGTATTTTAAGCTACTGAATTCAAATTTAAGGTTAAAATTAGCACTTTGCAATCAGAAGACACTATAAAACCAAGATATTTTAGTTTTATTGTTATATTATTGAAAAAGTTGGATTTTTTTGTGTAAAATTAAATAATACGTTTTTTCAAGCTCTTATACACTAGTCAGTGACAGCCATACTTGATACAAATAACACTACAATTCTGTAACACACAAGTTTTAATATTATTGGCTTCAAAGTTTTGCAAGTAATGTTTAACATTCTCTGTCACACGTACACAGTCCAGTGCAAGGAAGCTGGGCTTTTTGGCATTTGCACTTATATCCTGCACACTTCTTGGTACATTTGCATGTTTTAGTTCAACGCACGTTGAAAATGCATTTGGTAGATTTGTCCAGTATTGTTCGTGTAGTTCATCAATTTTTTTTTCATCCCCAACTGGTTGGTGAAGGTAGCTCAGGATCTGCAATGACAGTCTAGCCCCACACATGGCCTCCAGTACACTACTCTTTTTACATGCTGTGTAAGAGATGCTTTTTTTTGGAGGAGGAATTTTTTGTAAACTAGAGTTTCTTGTGACCAGCTTCTTCCTTTATTTGTCTATGTTATTGTAAGTACTGGTTCTATCGTACAACAAAATGATAAATCTCTTGATGGTGTGCAAACCATATTCTAGGAGATCTTTAGTTGCGTGAGTTATCACGAAAAGAGCATAAGTCAGTTCAGGCAGTGTACTGATCGCCTCATTGAGAGGTGTCCAGTAACACTTATTAAGTTTAATTAAAAGGTATATCTGCTGCTAAGACTGAAAGAGAGCATAAGTAGAAAATTAGCGTAGTAATTAGGTAAGTAATCAATAAAAAAGGAGGTTAAGATACTTATTCAAAATACGTGGATTCCACGTGCTTAATTTTAAATCACAACCCAATTACTAAAGGACTGTATTATTTATTAAACAAAAAGTAATAAAAAAACATAATAAAAGATTAAGATGATAAAAAGATAATAAAAGATTAACAAAGATTAATTTAAAATAAAAGAGAACATTTATATTTACTACATTACCGATTTGTTTAAGGTATAAAAAAGATATCTCCTGCAGAACAGAGAAAACCAAAAATAAAATTAATTAATACAAAGATAATCATCTTCAAACATTATATTTAATCCCCTGTTCTATTAAACTTTAAAATGCGTGGTTTATAAGATGTCGATTGATGCAAAACCATATTATAAAAGGAACCAGGCCACATGGTTGACAATCTCTACATTACATTAGAATTCCACAAAAATGCATAATAATACTAAATCTAAAAGTTAATAATTAAACAAAAAAATATACACGGAAACTTTACCTCATAACCCCAAAAAAGAAATAAACAAAAATAAAAGACTACATGTTAATTTAGAAAAGATTTTAGACTCAAATTTAAAAAAAAGAAAGGAACAAAAAATTACGTCTCACTCTAATAGGATCCAAACAGAGAATGAACGAGACAAAAGGAAATCTCTCTGAACGGGGAATCCTGAGATTAGTTTAGCCAATCAGAGATAAGTTCATTTTCACGATAACAAAAGGACCAATAATATAATTTTTGAAGACTAAGCATTTTTAAAATAAAAGATATAAAAGAAAAATTAAGGTAAAATTACATATCTAAAAAAGGTACATAGAGATTTAATTACTTAACACATATTGAAATAATAGTTTATAAAAGATTATTAAAACGTCCGTTATCCTAAATCTCCATTTAGGACGCCATGTTGTGGACTACTCCTAATTTAAAGTTTGTCCGCTATACTTCGCCACTCATCACAACTAGGAACGTCAAGGTTGATAGATCTTAGGTCCGTTCATCATTAACAGTACAGCAGAACATTCCATGTCTCCCAGGTCTTATTGTTACCATGGCCAGCAAAGCTAGATACCATATCGCATCCCTTTAGGGCATGAAAAATAGGAAGAGCACGTGTCTTTGATGGTCCAAGACTTTGGGCTTTATTGTGAGCTGTAAAGTATAGCAAGTTCTCGCCCGTGCCGAATTAAACTAAAGGCTCGTCTGATTGAAGGAGTTTCTGGGATGTAAATACAACCAGCACCACTACGTCAGTGTCCACAGTACATATTAGTATCTGTAGTATCTGGTGGTGGCCATCTCTGGATGCATGAGTAGCATGCAATAACTTCCGTGTATCAGCCTCCTAATGAGTACATGGAACGAAAGTATCAAGGTTATTTGGATGTGGATCGCTGAGAACCATCTGTACATTGGTTACAACAAGCTGAGCTGTTTACTCTCGTCACTCAATGGGTGATGCACGAGTTCTTGAGACCGGAATGTAAAAAGCTCTGTTTTATTATCGCTGACATGGAGGAGGTTTTGCCAGTTACCATGAATGGTTGCTTCTGCTACCACAAGCCTTTTCACACCTTTTCCACTCTTGATACCAAAACGAAGTTTCCCCCCATCATAAAGTGATGGAGGAAAGGCCTGACTGTCAAGCTGAAAGAATGAATCCAAATTGTCACCTCTTGTTTGGCAACCAAGTTAAAGACGAGAAAAAAGTTCCACGTTGTTTTTCATTGAAAAAATCTATTGCTTTCCTTTAGTTAAGGATTTTGTTTTTGATGTGCTGTAGATTCGCAATTTGTTGCGTTTTATGGGGTCATTAATTGGCTTAATTCTATCCAGAAGATGGTCCTTGACAAAACATTCAAATCATTCTTGACCAATCTTTTGCACATTAGCAACTGTCTTCATTACCTCTGGATCTACAATTTATTTTGTATCCAAAACAAGTAGATCGTTGCTTTCCTCTAAAAATGCACTACAAAATTTTTTCATGGTTTTAACTAGTAAGTTAAAATCTTTAAATAATGATACCTGGACGTTTTTGATTTGCTCATGGTGGGGTGTGGAACTGTGACATTCTATTTCATCTTGGAATTCTTGAATGATGCTAGTGACTTCAGGTCCTGCCACCATCCAACGCCTGAGGGAACATGGGTTGTCTGTAATTTCAACAGCTCCTTCATCCCCCTTAATGCAAGCATTATTTTGCTCATGAGCTTGATCAAGGGATATAGTGAAGAAGATTCGATATGTCTTTTTCACAGTGAACTTTCTACCACTCAATTCTCTGTCAATGTTAGGATGTTATAATAGCAGTCCAGTCCTTTCTCCGAGATGCACTGATGTCCAACGAGCGTAGTTGGTGTGCTCAAATGCAAAGAACCTGGGTGTCATCTCTGTCAAAGCTGCTAGATACAGGATACCTATTACAAATTATATTAATTTTAAAGTCAGTGATCTTAGACTTGAAATAACAAAAGACCCATCAAGGACCTAGATAAGGGGAGAAAGTTGCTTATATAACTAAGAAGCTTATTGTCTTTAAAAATTTAAAAAATATGGTACAACAGATTTTTGTACCTAAAATTAATGTGTATCAGTATATGTATTAACTAAAAATACATCAAATCCGACAATAAATAACAAAATCTGAGATTTTGGCCGCTATATTTGTATTATAGCGGCTTCCTATTCTAAAATGGTAATTTTAACCTTGAGTACGTTTTCAGAGCCTGAAAATACATGGATAGACTGAAAATAAAACATATCAAACTATAATAATAAAAATATTGAAGTTTTGGCCGCCATCTTAGTTTCTTAGAGACTTCCTCAAATACTAATTTTAGCCTCAAATAAGTATTCACCACCTTAAAATACATGTATAAAATGAAAATCAATCAGATCAGACAATATTTTTTTAAAAAAAGGTCAACCATCTTGGTTATTTTGTTGCTTCCGATTTCAAAAAGCTAATTTTAACCTTAAATTTGTATTCAGTGTCTGAAAATACCCTTATAAAATACAAATCTATAAAATCAGAGTATTTATTAGAGAAAATTGAAATTTTGGCTGCTAGCTTGGATTTTAAAGGCTCCTGGGTAAGTTTTGAAGTGATCCAATATCTTAAAATTACCCTTAGGTTATGCCCATTCATCATGCTAAATTTAATGATTTTATACAAAAGTGAACAATTCTTTGAATTTTTCGAGGTATGCCGTTGTACTATAATGCCTTAGTCAGGTTTAATTAGTTTGGAAGTAATATTTCTTATAAACTACAAACTTCCTTAAAGTTTTTATTTGAGAACTTTATATGTCTCTACTAAACATGATTTCTCAATATTTTATTTTGTATTTTGTTCTGTGGACAGAACTGCTGCTGAATACTTACCCATTTTATAACTACGCATTTGATAATCAAATACTATCGGTATCGCATGACGGTTTTAATCACCCTTAAATAAAGATATAACCGATTCAGTGGCCACATGGTCTAAGGCTTCACTCTCGCAATAGACTAGACTTACAATGATGGAGAGATCAGGTTTCGAATCCCGTTTGGGCATATTGAGTTCTTATAAATGGTTTTACATTCTCCCTCACGTAAGTGAAGATACACTTCTTATAAATTACACCTTCTTAATCCCTAAAACATCAGCGTAGTTAGTAAATAGGTGCATAACTCAAACTGGTAGTAAGAAGTGATGCTAAAAAAAGAGAGGAAAAGCACTCTAGTTTGATGGTGTTGTAACCGAGTACATAGTGAATCCTTGATATAAACTACAATAAAAATAATAATGATTTGTTGCTTAACTGTCTGTATTCATTGTCAAAATGGTTCTTAAGGTTTACTTGAGCTCTGTAGTTTAATTAAAAATAATATTTTGGCGTGGACTTGTTCGTTGGCCATTGGTATATAAGAATATTATAATATAATATCAAACAAGTCACTAAATAATTTGATCCCTTTAGCATTCGCATCAAAACGGTTATTTTATTATATTAATAGATTATTGCTTAAAATCTGAATTAGATAAGAGCCAAGTCACAATTTTTACTTTTTGTTTAGTGCAACAATTTATATCCAAGCGAAGCTTTTCCAGTTTTGTCATGGGCTTAGTATAATTTTAACACTATGTTTATTATTTCAAGGATTTTTTTTTTACAATAATATCACCACTTCAAAGATCAAAATTTTTGTCCATAAAGGGATTTATAGCAAGTTTAATTCATGAGGAACGTCAGTAAATACAGACATATTTTAGTGTCATAACAAATGTATTTTCAACTTCCCAAATTTTTTCATTCTTCCATCTAACTTACTATGGCTTCTACTTGAAACTAAATTCTTTAGTCCAATTATAGTTTAATTTATAATATATTTGGTAATTGTCTGGTCAAGATATTAATATACGAGCTGTTTCCAGTTTCCTTACAAATGACACGTCATGCAAACATGACTGTGCTATGACCTAACATTTTTCATTATTTCTGTCAAAAAAGCTTTGATTAATAATTTTTATTTTATCGAAAGCTAGTATAGTAGTTTTGTACTCTTTATATATTTAACGCCACAAGTGTAATTTCTGTCAAGTTACTTAAGTTCTTCGTAAATTAACTACCATATTACTAGGCTATTTAAAAATATATTATCTTAAGTTTGCTATCAATTTATCAACATAAATTGTTTTCACATTGATTTCATATTAGGGTTGACAAGACCATTTCTTTTGGATCTCTTGATCAGAATAAAAACGAAAGAACTAGACTTTGTAATGATTCATCTAATATTATAGCAACCAAATACAGCACAGCAGGATAAACTTCACCACGCGTTAAATAAATAAACTTTTAAATTGCCAACCCTAGCTTCGCTAAAATTTATCATAACGTCAAGCAGGTGGTGAGAGCCTGAGAGAAGAGGAGGGAACCTGCGCAAACTCTTAGAGGCCTACGTTATCTTCTTAGTACCATGTAATGCGTTGATGTTTGTCGCGCTGGTAGTGGCAGAACTTTGAAACACTTCAAAGAAGGTGATTGCTGAAACATGTATCTAATCAGAGCTTATTGACGCTTCAACTACCAAACATGATTTGTCTAAACATATTAATTTCGATACAATGGATCAAGTAAAAAGCGTCACATTAGGACATAAGATTTTTTGTAATGTGGAATGTTCAAATCGATATAAAAACACTACTAAAGACATAACATTTGACATTTTCTTTTATAGGAATGGAGTGAAGAAAAACGAAACACGTAGGTTGAAATAGGCAACAAAGATAATATAGTAGGCCTGGATATGTTATCCTCTATATTCATCCGGACTCTTTCTAAAAATATGATTAAAGCCAATAACTATGTCAAGGAATCAATCAATTTAAAAAGTCTTAGGCTATTTGTAAACAAATCTAAACTATGCATCTGTAGGGTTTTGATACTTTTAAGTACATGACTTAGCCCTACTCGGTGCAGTAAGATATTGTCACTACCTTTTACACTAAATATAATGTGACCCCCAGACCTAAATCTCTCCAAAATAAGTAAAAGGCAAGGGATAATAAGAGTAGCATTTATTAAATATTATAAATATAACAATAACAGGTAAATGGGCTAGATAAAATGTGTGATTAGTCTATAGAGATCGACGAGATGCCGAAGATAGATTTTGAATTAATACTTATTCAGTAACAAAACACGCTAGAAAATATAATTTCTCAATATATGGTTAAAGCCAGAAATGCGCCTCAGCAGGCCAACAGTAATCCAAAATATCTAAACAACAACAAGGATATAGAGACTTGAAAAACATTCAAAATAATAAAGTAACATGTTTGAATATATATATTTTAAAGCAATCCCGAGGTGAATAGTGGCTAAAACTAATATCTAATCCAAAGATCTAGCCACCACGTGGATTATTAACAAACTACATGCTAGCTACTCTAGTGGCCTGAAAGCAATCTCAATATAATTAATACAATCGTAGCAAACAAATATTTTAATAGTGACCTCAATGTGAATAAGGGCTAAATATATTCTAATTAAAAATGTCTAGCCATTACGTGGCTTATTAACAGACCGACACGTGGCCTAAAAGCAATGTCAATATTGAGAATAATGGATTGTAGCAAACAACGCCACCAGCAAGCACTTTCTCCTATAAGGTTAACATTGATATACCTCCTTGAATGAGGTGGATCACTTTCTCCCATAAGGTTAACATTGATTCATCTCCTTGAATGAGGTGGATCACTTTCTCCCATAAGGTTAACATTGATTCATCTCCTTGAATGAGGTGGATCACTTTCTTCCATAAGAATAACATTGATCCTCCACATCGTGAAGTTGGGTCACTTTATCCCACCTTGTTTCTCTTGACCGGGAAGGTGTGTTACTTTCTACCATAAGAATAGCATTGATCAGTGACGGATTAGGAAATATTATTTTGGGTGTTCGATATTTATTTTAAGTTTTATCTTGCACCCTCCTTACTATTGAGGTGGGTTATTTTCTCCCATGCGAATAGTACTAAGAATTCTCAAAGTGAGTCGGTGGTGGATCGGGAAATATTATTTTGGTGGTTGACATTTCTCTCGAGTTTTATCATTGATCCTCCTCACTGCGAAGTTTGGTAATTTTCTCTCTCAGTGTTCGTCTTCACAGGGAAGGTGGGTCACTATCTCCCATAAGAATAGCATTGATAAGTGGAGGATCAGGAAATATTATTTTGGGTGGTTGACATTAATTCTATCAAGTTTTATCTTAGGCTCTCCTTATTATTGAGGTGGGTAACTTTCTCCCATACGGATAATACAAAGACTTCATCAAAGGGATTAAGTGGCTGATCGGAAAATATTATTTTAGGGGTTAGCCATTTTTTCGAGTTCTAGCATTGATTCCCCTCACTGCGAAATTGGGTAATTCGCATATGAATGACTCAATTTATAACCAACAGATGACAATAGTAGACATAATAGAACTATAACAATACACTAGCGCTTTATAAAGCCCCGTATACATTAGGCTAGCTGAGCTTGTAATGTATTGTAATAGATTCGTCTAATTGGGACGTTCCCACGAGCGCACTGATAGTACGCCACGGACCATTCGGGGCGACCCACCGGCGGTCGGTTTTTCCAACGAACACAAAGGGATTTGTCACTTTAGTTGGGACGTGTTTGTTGCGTGCTCGCAAGTATGGAAAAATGGTCTGAGGACTCTGTATTTCAGTTGATAGAATATTATAAAAACCGTAGTTTTTTATGAGATCACAAGGAGGCAAGGATAAAAACTATTATGAAAATAATCTGAAGAAAGATGCCTACTAGGATATCGGCGCATTAGCAGGACAAGCAGAAGATGTTTGCAAAAGAAAAATAATAAGTTTTTTTGGTCCTATTTTATCCAGCAAATTCTCTAAGTCTGTGGGAGACATCCTGGTAAGGTTTTTATACTGTCCACAAATGTGCTGGAACCTTAAATCTCGCAGTTGTTACAAACCAGCTCTTTTTTTTTCATACAATTATACGTCACCATCACCAAGGCTTTCGTTGTTTTTATAGATAGATTGACCATAATTAGCATAACAGCCCTGCACACAATTGAAGCAAAGGCTTCTTTGTTATTATACATTTAGTAGAGTTAAGATAGTTAATTAAATTGAAATATAGTACACCTTCGTAAATACTGAATTGAACTGAGATCACTATTACGCCGCTTGCTCGTTTCACCAATGTTTCAGAGGATTCTTGAGGCGTGCTCGTTCCAAGTCCAAACTGACGAGCATTACGCTACATGTTGCATTACAGGCTCAGCTCACCTAATGTATACGGGGCTTAACAAGCAAGCTTCAGTTACATCTGAGTCCGCGTGTGTTGTTTAAGTGAGAATTATGTTTATTCATGTTGAAACAAAGGTTTCGGTTTCACATCCCGTGAGGTCGTACCTCGTTAAGGGCGCTGCTATAAGCAATTTGTTTTTTTATTTAGGTTGCACCCCCCAAAATCGCGCACCCTAGGCACATGCCTAGGCCGCCTAGTAGGTAATGTGGCGCTGTTGAGAACCGATGGAGAGGCTTAGTGGACCTATTGTGCTAAACTATAGGAATTTGATCGCCAGCACCTCAATGATGGGCACTAAGGGCCCTCGCCCACTAGGCAACTTGGTCGCGCAACCATTGTCACGACAGCCAAAATACACCGCGACTTGCTACACGACCATGTGTACCAACCGAGCCCCGTCAGATATTTTTACTTTTTTTTTCTCTGGATTTTGAAGTAAAAAATAATAACTCGGAGCAAGTTGCAGGATTTTGGCACTTGATTAGAAAACCCCGAAGCAGAAGGAAGAAGAGATTCAATAAGCTCCTCCCAGCACTTTGTTTTCAAATCTCTGTTACTACACTTTTCACAAATTACGTAGGTAACAAAGAACTGGACTGTTTTCAATCTCCATAATTAAGAGTTCATTATGAATGATCTGAGTTTTTCCATATTAAAATGAAAGAGTATAATATTGTTCAGGATGTTTGAAGACCAAGATCAATGTACAAACAACACTACCAAATTTATCATGAGTGATGCCAGGATATGACTGGTCGCTCTTGTTTCAACTACCTGCCATCTAATCACGTGTAACAGCCAGTCTCGGGCGACCAGTTGGTGGTGGCCTGCGTGTGCGATACGCTTTGTGATGACAACGGCACTAATGAAGAATCAAGAGAAATGGCATGTGAAGAAAAGGATTAAAGTATGTAAAAACAAATAGTTTTTATTTATAGAACAAAAATAATGTATTGATCCCAAGAGTGAATTTTGGTACAATATTGGTTATTTTATTTTATTTTAAATAATAACAACAGAACTTTGATGACAAAAATATTGAAAGTGAAAGAGAATTAACTATATATATATATAACATTATTAATTCTTAGTTTAAATATTCTGATAAACAATAAACTTAGTGCGAAAAAGATTTTGACATTTTGTAAAATATATAATAAAGCTTTATTTTAAAACAATACTTTATTTATACAATGATGCTGCTAAATGAAATGTTTTATATCTATACTCGATTGGGAGCGTTCATTATAGCAGGTCCAACTCAGTTCCCGGCTCGCGTGAGATATTGGAGTAGAAGGGAAAAGAAAATATCTACACTATGCCAGAAATGTATGCAGTGCATTCTTATTTGAATTATTAGTAGAAATTTTCCGTGGTGACGACGGTGGACAAAGCGACAAAGTTTATTGTTAATAGCTACAGTATGTACCTATTAAGGCAGAATAAAGATATGTGCACAGTGATTATCTATGAATCCATTCTAAAATGGTCAAAAACGGCATTCTCAATCCAGTTTTTATCCAAATATAATTTAATATTTCAACAATGTTTTGTAATAGCAACCTCTATTAACTCTTTATCTCTATTAATGTTTAATCAGACATGAGTCACGTGCAATAATGTTCGTGTAAATGTACGATTTCGAGTCGATTGCGTCATAGAGTTGATGGGAATGTGATGTACTGTACGTAAACTTTGCCACTGTACGACTCACGTTAATTTATTCAGCCAGTGGTGATTCCACTAGATTATAAGTTGTTGGTTTCTACTAAGTGATTTTAATAGTTCTATGTCTCATTAAATAGGTTGTCAAAATAATATTTTATCAATGGATTTTAGTTAGTTGTAATACATTTTTGTAACTAGTTGTTTATGTGGGTGTGATGCGAGGTTACACAACATTTAATAGTAGAAAACAAATTCACGTACTGTACGTTTATTTTTTGTATTTTAACTACAAATTTACGTATTTATGAGAATTCCTAGGCTGGTTGCCGGAGACAATGTAGATACATTTTAAAAAATAAGGAATTTTGAAATAAAAATTAACAATGCAACAGTTCCTAAACTCGATACCTGTTAATTAGCCCGTATGATGTACCAAGTTAGTAATCATTGTTTTATCACCCAGTGGTCTTAAAGTTGAAAATATTATTCATATTTGCTTTGAGATAGTCTGGAACATGTGTTCAGTAAAAATATTGGATGCTCTCATTTATTGTTTATTCACTGGAAATAAATATTTAAACTTTGGTATTTGTTATCTCATACACATTTTCTTGGCACCGACCGTGCTGATTCAAGAGGGTATCTGGTGTTTACAGTGTGATAACGGTGTTGGAGGTGGGGTAGTATATTCTTCTCATTTATTGATGCCAACACTGCTGAGCTAATATACTAGCTGGTGCTTACGGTATGTTTGTTGAGGTGGGATAGTGCAAATTGCTAAATTTTTGTAATCTAACCCTCCAGAGAATAGTTGGTATTGGTGGTGTGTTTGTGGGGCCGGGGTAAACAGGGGTGTGTATATATTGCTAATTTACTTGATACCAACCATGCTGAGCCTAGTAGGCAAGTTGGTGTTGGCATTGTGTTCGTGGGGACTGGGACTTGTATGGGGGGCAGTGGAAGAATGTGTTAAACCTAGCAGGCTAGCCGAGTGTTGTTGGTGGTAGCATGTGGTGATTTCTTTATCATTTTCTTGGTACTGGCTGTGCTTGGCCGCTGTTGTCGCCAGAACTCCTGACGGTTATTCAAGAAGGCTACTCCTTCCTCAGCGAACATAGCTATGTTGTTACTAGCCTTCTGCTGGTGCAAGCATTTGATGTCTGTAAACATAAATAGGACATATTTTTATATTTTGATTTCTTTTGTTGTTTTTAATTTCACATTTTAAAACTAGCTATGGCGTTACAAGTGGAAACTCAGCATTGAAGAGATTCAATTTTTCAACTATGTTATGAGGTTTAAGAAGAGTAATAATAAACACACTTAATCCATAAGAAAGAAATAATTACGGGTCGTGGGCCATTTACACCTCATCATGTAAACTGTGGGTTCTTTGGGGTGTTCCGTGTTGCCTTTTTAAGTTGTTGAAGGTCTGCCTCCGATACAGTGATAACTTGTGAAGCTGCTTAATAACTCAAGGAATAGTTTTGATCAAATACTAATTTGATTAAATAGAAAATAAACAATAGTATCTGGACATTTTCAGTAACTTACAAATACAACACCACCCAATGAAATTTCCAGAAAACTCATTTCAATCAAATAAATACAGAAAGTTTCAAGGGAAATACTTTTTAAAAACAAAACTATAAACAAATAGATTGCATTGGAATTTCTCTAATTACTATATCATACTTAAATCTGTTCGTTCCGACCATATAACATAGATCTACGGGATCATCATCATCATCATAATCGTGGGGGAATGCAAAATACGTCTATTACAGCTTATATTTTCCTCAAAATTTCCGTTCATTCCTCTAAAAGTACATTTCCGCCGGGAATAAGTCAAAAACCTTTCATAATGGAGTTGAAGAGGCGAGCTCTTACCAAAAAATTACCACTCCCGAAAATGTAGGCCTAGATTTAAACTGAAGATATTAAAATTGAGAGGTAATAAATAATAATGGATAAACGAAATTAGTCTAAAAATATATTAGAATCGATATGAGATACTAACTTCTCTTTTTAAATTGACAGAATGATCACGAAATTCGAAGATCACGCCACGGTGTTTAAATTTCAACAAGATTCCCACTCTCTTGTTTGGCCAACAGCTTCTCTCTTACAAGCTAGTTCTACTCATTACTACTAGGAGCGCTAGCTTGAACACAACTAAGGCAATGACCTCAGTATGCAGAACACTGTTTGTAAATATTGTCCATCTCGACGAAAAGTGAAAGAATCAAGTAACCTACACTGGCAAGTGTCCTATATATTAACACACCCATTGACTATTTATACATTTACATGTCCTCTTAGATTCGTAAAACGTTCAGATGCCATGTTTGTTCCTATAAAATAAACGTTATAAAAATACGGCATTCTTGGCTAACTTTCCAAGCTCTATGTGCTCGTATATGAATAATATTTACACTTAAAAATACTAGAAATCTAAGCAAAGGATTAAGTTGAAAAGACCCACCTCGGTGACGTAGTTGGCTAACGCGCTTATCGTGTTGAGCTCGACTGCTGAGGACGGGGAGATCGAGGGTCGAATCTCGGTCGGGTGAACTGGGGTGGTTTTTCCTAAATGGTTTTCCACTCTACCTCTACGCAAATGTGGGTTCACGTCCTCTATTTCAACCTTCCCAATTCCTAATTCAATAGGATAATTAGTACTTAAAGCGTATAACCCAAAAGGGTAGTAAGACGCGGTGCTAATTATTATTATAAGTTGAAAAGGCCGTAAAGTGTAGAGTATGATGTCACTCTACCGACACAGCGCGCTCTTGGACTCTGGGCCCACCGCGTGTGGCGCTAGAGGGTGGGTCACGTGGTCTTGCTCTCCAGCTTCCATGCGGGTTGGGACCACATTTCTAATCACTTTTATTCCGTTTAGTATAACATGATAGTAAACCAGACTGATATCTCACGGGCCAGTCTTCTGCGGTCACTATATTACGTCAACCAAACCGAACCCCGGTTTGTTTGACCAAAATCAACTCATTACTCTGGTCATTAAATGGGTCCAAACTACTTCAAGTGTTGTTGTTTTTCTAGTAACCAACATTAAAAATAAAGAGCTTCCAAACCGGAACAAATAATTGGTTCCAAAGAAGAATGAGTTTCATGAACCGCGAACACACAACCAACCAAAGGGTTTCAAAAGAAAATACAAGAAGAAAAGCCACAGGTGGCGATGAAATACCAGCAGATTTACTGAGAGAGTTAGGGTAAAACATGTTTAAGGTTCTTACACGAGTGGTAAACAAGATATACAACAGAGGGCATAATATACTTCTTGGAAGTAAGGGGTTGAGTGAGTCTGCCAACAATATCTCTTACTCAAATGTCAACCTCCCCTGCTCGTGGTACACCCTGCTTTCAACTGACGAGGCTCTGAAGACCGAATGATTCCCGGGATAAGGAATCTCCCTCTATCATGCCAACGGTCTCCTTGGAGCACGAAAGAGTAGGTGAAGGTTAGGACACTTGGGGTGGGAGACTACCCCTAAAGGTGGATGAATTAACAATGGTCAACGGCATAGAATATAGAAAGACAAATAAAACGATTAGAATATTCGTTTAGCGTTCATAAAAGAAGACTGAAGATGTATTAAGATAATATAAATTTGGTTTCAGGAAGAGAAAAGGAACCAGAGATGCCAATGAAATGTTAAGGCTAATATTGGAGAGAGTCTTAGGGCGTGTTTCATAATCAGACTTGGAACACCTCAAGTGCGATGGTATAATAAATAGAGAATGACACCTATCTAGACCAGCATTGACTGGGTCAGCTGAATATGCGATATTTAATTCTTATGTAGGTAGGTGACGTGACATATTTATTAGAGCACCGCACTTGAGGCGTACTAAGTCTGAATATGAAACTGGCTCTACCACCCGTATCCAGAATTTTATTTCCGGGTGGGGGACCTCATTCTTCAAATATTGTCTGACGACGACGGCCATCTCAAGGCTAAACAGTAGGGTTAGTGGGGCGGACGAATATGACCCGCACGGAGAGAAAAATATATCAAAATTTCGTACAAAAGTATATTGAAGTAGACACATTCTTGCATTCACTAATAAAATAATATATTTCTTATGAATTTTAATATGAACATACTACTTAGGTGACTTAGGCTGTAGATCAAGTGACTTTATTCTCCAGTGCTGCCAAACGTGATAACTATAAACCGATCGCACGGTGGCAGGTTTGAAACTAACCGAAAACAATGAAACACATTTGAAGGAAATAATGGAATAAATTTACACTCTTAGAAGTATAAACAGTTTACACAGAGCTTAACCGTCAATTTTCATTTAATATTATTTTATATTTTCATAATAATTTTTATTTTTGTTTTGGTTCCTGAGGGGTGGGGCGCTTTAGCACTACGAGGCCTCCCCCCTCCCCCTTCTCACCCCTTCCTCCTGGATACATGCCTGTGGCTCTTGGACATTAAGGAAGAAGTGTGTGCTTGTTTCATCTACTGGAAAAAGGTATCTGAGTTTGACCTGGTAAACTTTTGACTAGAGACATAGAAGCTTAATAGGAAACTTATAGTAAAAGTAAGATTGTTTATTGGCGGGCATCAATAATTGCGTGGCGATAGAAAGAGAAGTAAGGCAGGGTTGTTGCTAATCACCAATTTGTTTCACTGTACGCACAATGAATTTCTAAGGAAGCTTTGGAGATTTTTAAAAAGTAGGACGTCTGATAAGCCCAGTTAAATTCACAGATGACTTTAAACTTGGAAGTTCTTGTAACGTAAGATGAGGAACTTCAAACTATGGTAAAAAAAACAACAACTATTTGAAACAGTAAGATTGTAAGGAGTGGAAATTGACATTGATAAATCAAACGTATTGAGGATAGACCAATCCCATCGCGGTGGGAAATCAACAGTTGGAGAATGAAGAACATTTAAATATCTAGTTGGTAAGTTTAATTGCAACAGACACGCAATGCACACAAAAGATTAAGTCAAAAATAGCAATTGCCAATTCTGCTTTCAACAAAAAGATGTTACTAACAATAAAACTGAATCTGGATGTGAAGTATAATCGGCTTAAGTTTACATAATTATGGAGAATCTCTTTGTTTTGAGGTTAAACATAGACTCGATGAAAACAGAAGTGTAAATAGTCGGACAACTTTGATAGGTGGTGCTGGAGGAGAGTAAAGATGATAAATCAGACAAATAGGATGACTAATGAAGAAGTTCTAAGAAGAGTCAATGAAAGTATAACCATTATGCACGTTATTATACAAAGGAAGGTTAACTGGATGGGTCAAATTATGATAGTAAATTTTTTATTGGGTACTATTATAGAAGACAAAATGTAAGTAGAAAAAAGCGACTAGGAAGACCACCATACATAGAAATTTGGGTGCCCGTCAGTAGGCCTAAATTCATTTGTCCTAAAGTGTGTGACAAATAAATAACTTTAGGCCAACTGACTTTAGGACAACTTACTCCATGCCAATTAAATTTTAGGCCAACTTACTTTTATACCAACTGGGCTTAGACCAACTGTCTTATAGGACAACCGAATTTATATCAAATGACCTTAGGCCAAAAAACTTTTTGGTTAAATTACTTTGGGCCAATTTACTTTTAAGCTAACTGACATCTTGTCTAAATTTTTAGAAAATAACCTTAGGTCTACTGCTCAGTATCAACAATTTAGATGTCTAGTGTGGAAACTACACTAAGTGCCTGAGCCAGACATTGGGCCAGCTATCAGCCGCCTTTGACTTGTGACAACAAATCGACAGTGTACATCTGGTTCTTAGTTGTTTGGAAAGTTTCTACAAGACTTGTCGAACACTTACAAGTCCCACAATACAGTAATTTATCATATTAATTGTCAATGCTTGCCAAGTACTGTGAGGCCGACAAGGTAAGGTTGGCCTTGTACCAACGAGTGTTAAACGCTACCTTCATTTAGCCGAATAAAGTATACAGCCTCCCCCCACGTGTTGTTTTCTTCATACAAAACAAAACCTAAGTGTTCTTGTTCAATAGAACATTTATTATTCTCATTATACTTTTATATTCTATTAACATAACTTATTTGCATATTTATATAATTTCAATTATCTACTCATCATTTTTTAATAATAGCTTTCTAATGTCTTCCTTTCTTTATTTATGTTGTATAGTTTTCCTGATAATGGTATTTACTATAACGAAACATGTCAAAAGTCAATAAGGCGGCCCATAAAAATCACCTTAGCTATAAAAAGAGCAAGAGACTAAATAATCTCAGAAAATACTTTGAAAATAAATTAAATCCTTAACATTTCTATGTCTTTTTTAATTCTAAATACTTTTTTATTTAACTTTACACTTCAGTAAGCTTGTATGTAACTTGACTACAATTTTAAGTTATTTTATGACAAGTAAAACACTAACCTTATTCAATTATAAGATATACCAACTTACTTGATTTCTTCAAATACCCATATTGTCCATTAGCAGTTTGTTTTTATTCACTTCTTAGTAAGTTTAATAATATGTCTCATAAATAATATTCATATTTTTAGTAAATACATCTCTTTGACTAATTTTTATTGGTTCATATATTTTGTATCTAAATTAAAGGAAGGAATTAAATTTTATTTTTCTCAAAAATTGTCTTGATCTTAATTTTACATTTTGATTGATATTACTAAATACTTTATAATTTAAATTCTATCAAGCATAACACTTTATATTTTAGCTTAGAATTCTAAGCATCATATAATCTACCTATGTATTTAAGCTTATTTTTAAAGTATTTTATGTTATTTTTAATATTCGAATATCTTAATTACTCTATATGTTAAAACATTTTTCAATTTTCAATAAAAAAGGTTTGTTCGAATCTCATCTAGTTCGTGTATAACACCTTACTTATACCTTATCTAAAATATTTGAAATGCGTGCGTGGTAGTTTGTGCAACGATATTAGCTTGTTTTGGTCTCATATTTGATCATTGGAACTAAAGAGAAGCCAGACACGTATACTTTAGACCTTGGTCAGCTTCAAAGACGACCATATTAGGTAATTAGAAACGATAGTAAATACTATTTAACTAAATCACACAAACTAAGCTCTATTAACATTACAACAAATCATAGCGAATGTATCCGAAGACAACTTATACATTAGGCCAAGATACTATATAATTTTATTTAAAGTGATCTAGAATCAAAATTAATTAAAATTAAATACATTTAGCCAAAGGACAGTTGACCTAAAATCAGTTGGCTTAGAAGTCATTTGGCCTAGAAGTAATTTGGCCTAAAAGTAATTTGACCTACAAGTAATTTGGCCTAAAAGTCATTCAACCTAAACATTGGTTGACCTAAAATTTAGTTGGCCCAAAGTCATTTGGCCTAATATTCAGTTTGCTTAAAGTTAGTTGGACTAAATAAAGTTAGTCTAAAAGTTAGTTGGTCTATAGTCATCTAGCATACAATTTAAGCCAAATGAATTTAAGCCTACTGACGAGTACCCTGGATTCCTAGGCCAAATTTATTCAGGCCTACTGCTGCGTTTCCAGAAATACCCCTCTAGGTTCACAGATAATACGTTTTATTACCTTTATATACTATTTACTTTAAAAGGTTGTAAGCTGTATACCAGTACGTTTAGGACAGATTGTTTCGGTGGCCGCATGGTCTAGGACATCACATTAGTGTTAGACTATCCTGCAAATGACAGGGAAATCGGGGTTAGAATTCCGGTATGGTGGGATGAGGGTTGTTTTTCCAAAATTGTTTTCCACCCTTCCCCTACGCAAATGCGGGTGCATTTCTTCTAAATTCAATCTTCTTCATTCCTAATACATTAGTGTAATTAGTATATATGCTTACAGCCTGAACAGTTACTAAGACGCAGTGTTAAATATGTAAATATCTGGCAGGTAATGTACTCGTATGTTTTACTACCTTCATAATATATTAAGTTAATATTGCAATCTACATACCTGGATGTCTGAGAAGTTGTTCTAGATATTCTTTGTCTACACAAAGCTCCCCCAGTAGACTTTTAGATGTCTTCTGACCGACGTTAGAAACTGGACGACTAGTTTTGCTTAAGCTGCCTGCCTCTAGGGTTTGTTTTTTGCTTTCAGCGACAAGTGGCTCTTCTGTAGTCAGTGGTGCAATGGCAGTGCTTTGGGATTGGGGCAGGGACTGTGACTTCTGCTGAGTAACTGTTTTACCTAAACACACAGATATTGATTGCAATATATATAGTGACTTCAATAAAAATACACAATTATTTTGTTTGAAAGTGTTAAGTTAATAACATTACTTTATGGATAATAATATAGAATATAGCTCTATCTATTGAAAGTAGATTTTTAAAAGTAATTTTTGTTTAGTTTTCTCGCCCTTTTCAAGTATTAAAAATTTAAATATCTTATTACTATTCTTCTTACAATATTTATCAAATAATAAATGCCTATCGCTGAATGAAATTATTGATCATTTCTGCTAGAAATTTATTGCTAAGTCTGTGTTTCAGGGCCGTTCTAAAAAAATGTGAACCCCCCACCATCCCCTTTTCCACGGCAGTTTTTTAATTTTAGCATTAAACCTTTATAACATATTGATATGTACTCGGTACTTATGTTACTTAATGATTTCTTATGTTTTATGGAGTATTGATCAACCCATTAAATGACTACTTTTTGAATGCACTCAATACAATTAAGTCAACAACAGTAAATTTCTCTTTGCCACATTGCACTGTTAGTTTTCTGTAGACCGTCCGTGGTAGCACAATGGTGGCTTATTCCACTGTACTGTAGCACACTACTCAAATAAAGTAAATTTTAAATTACATAAAGTTAGGGTTTTTATGAATCTGGAATGGGATCCATCACTAAGCGAATACTTGTTGCTCTTAATTATCTGTATACTATTTGATGCGAAATTTAGAATAATAACTAATTTAATTAGTAATTTTTGGGGGAAAGGTGGCCCCCCAGAATGTGAGGCCTGGGGCAATCGCCCCCTTTGCCCCCCCACCCCAGACGTGGTCATGCTGGGTTTATACTATTACATAACGCATAGGTAACGGTGCACAATTCTTAATAAAAGCAAGACTGTTCACAATGCTAGTAATGGTTAAAGTCTTACTCAAATGTATATAAAAAAAATTGCTTTAATTGATACAGTGGTTCTTAATCTTTTTTGGGTCGCGGACCCCTATGAGAATCTGAAAAAGGCCCCCTAAACTTGACGTAAATACACACTCAGAAAATTTTGCTTACTATCTATCTCTTAAATACAAAAGTGTCTACCCTTGTAAACCCAATATTGACCTTTTTTACTGGTCAAAATTTACAAATGAGTACTTTGATAGCAATGAAATGACCTTAAGATGTGCAACCGCTAGTAAAATTTCGAAGTTTTACACTGGAAGTAGAAATTATTTATTTTTTCTCTTAAATATGAAAGTGTAATTTTTTGTCTTCGGATCACGGATCCCCTGAAGCCCATCCAGGGACCCCAGTTTAAAAACCCCTGCCCTAGTAGGTAAGATATATTACCCACTTTGATGGGCGCATGTTCTAAGCCGTCACTCTCACAGTAGACTAGATTTCCGATGACGGGGAGATCGGAGTTTGATTCTGCTAGTGTATACTGAGAGTAGTTTTTCCTAAATGGTTTTCCATTTTTTTATCCCTTAAATTCAGGTACACTTCTTCAAAATTAAACCTTCATCATCCCTAACCCATTAGCACAATTAGTACATATGCGTTTAGCCCGAACAAGTAGTAAGACGTGGTGCTAAAAAAAACATAAGGTCTTTAAAAATACTTATTCACTAGCTCTAATTTAAAAAAATACGTTAATTATATTTTATATTGAAACAAAACATTAATCTAATTTAAGCATTGCCTGTACTATTAAATAAAATATTCTCTAGCTCTAATTCTAAAAAAAAATACGTCAATTAAATTTTATATTGAGACAAAACATTAGCTTAATTTAAGTAGTACCTGTACTATTAAATAAAATTTTATATTTACAATCTTAGTCACTGACGCTAAAACAAAGAAAATTCTTTAATATCAAACCAAATAATATAGCTTCTAGAATTCATTTCAAAAATAAACAGGAGATATTTTTCATTTGATATGTTAAGTGGCAGCATGGTCTTATACATGTTCCTTAACCCGGCTTACGGGACATCAGAGGGTGAGAGCTTTCTCTGAATCCAGATGGGTAGAACTTAACATACGCTTATATGTAGTTGAGGTGGGCAATGACGTCGACAGTGTGACGGCTTAACGGCTGCAGTAAGGTCGGTGGTGGATACATTCTGTAAGGACCCACACATAATTGCAGGGAAGACTGAGTCGGAACCGCGTTAGCATTACTTCAACCCAGTCCGTGTTGCGTCGTGCGACGTCCACTCCTGTTTCACTGGTCTCTATCTGAGGTCTTTTCTTTAAGGAGGCGCTGCGCGTAGGCAGCGATTTCCTTCCAATATTCTTCCCGCTGTAGCATATAGATCACTAGGCTCGTAGGATCGAGAGTTTTACCTATGGTTGTTTCGGTTTTGGCTCTACAGTTCTTCCAACGCTCGCACTCAAAATACGTGTGCTCGGCGTCGTCGATTTTGTCCGGGCAGTACTTGCACCTCGGAGTGTGGTGCAAGCCCATTTTATGCAGATATGCGTTAAACGAGTCATGTCCCGTCAGCAGTTGGGTTAGGAAAAAGTCTGTTT
>CABFOV010002625.1:11732-26365 GCA_902141375.1 Timema poppense
TATATATAGTGTTATAAAGTAAAAGCATGATCTTTATTTTTGGTGGGGCCAGGTCTATGGCAATGATTACCGGCTTACCAGCAATGATTTTTTTCTCACCACGTGTTAACAAATTAAATTAATTTAAGTTTTCCTAATTTTTAAAAATCACTTGAATTACAAAATCGCTAAGCAAATATGCAAACAGAAAGAACAAAAGTTGGGGGCGTTTGTCCCTTAATGCCAGTTCTGAGTATCACAGTATTTTAAAAATTATATTAATCTGCCAACTTTGACACCTGTTAATTGTGTTTTTGAACTGACATTTTGACCACGGAATCTTACTGTTCTAAATGTTTCAAACTTAAATGCATTTTCCAAATGATTTGCACATTTCTCGTGTTTTTTAATTCTTTTACTTAAATGTTTACAATCCCTTCAGCCTACCGTAGTACACAACCCCTCGCTGCCAAATAATAAACAATTAAAACCATATAAACTCTGCTTTTCTTTACTCACAGTTAACCACAATTGTTTACCTAATCAAGAATTAGAAAAAGTTTTTTTGTTGACATCCACCCGCATAAATGTAAGGTCATTAGACTTATGTGCTCCTAACCGTTTACTTTCCAGTCTTTCTCAAAGTTTTAATAAAGAAAATTGATTTTTTGATAAAGAATCTGCTTTATTAATTTTAATTAATGATTTTCACGTATCAACTTAGTACTAGGGTCTTAACACATACTAAAACACAGACACATAGACGAAAAAACAAAATATAGACCACCTTTATCGTATAGCGGGCTAGTTCAGACTGGCCCCATTCCCTAGTGTAAAGCTGGAAGCGGAATGGTAGGGGGATTGACCTTACTGGATATCTAACATTGGGTGTCGCTTCTCTGGCCCTGCCGAGCTTCTATATTAGGTCACTCTAGTGCTGGTATAGTACTCGCATGACGTTTGAAACGAGGAATGAATAATCTTGACTTGGATACTGTATAACGAATCCAATAATTCGCTGCATGTAGATAATGGTGTTACACTTCAGATTCATATTTGTTTACTAAATATTTCCTAGAATAAAAAGAAAGAGAGAAAAATATATTTTCTATGTAAAAAAAAGTTGGAGAGATGTTGGTGGTCCCTGACACCTGTGGCCCCTAGGAATGGGGCCAACCCGGAAGTGAATAATATCAATGGTGGAGTCGTTCAATGTACTACTCAAAGGACTATCTAGAAAATTGATACAAATCCAGACACCGATTAAAATTTTAAAACTAGGTCGATAGCTACCCTCCAGATAGCACTAGTATAACTGAGGGTAGAGATCAACATATTTACGATTCATCCTTTCCTTCAAGGTCACTTGTTGTTTGGGAAGAGAAATAAAATGAAAAGGAGACGCTCACTGACCACCAGAGAAACATCTACTATGGTTGGAAAACACCAGTGGTTCTGGTGGAGAGGTGCCAGCGCATTCATTATCTGACCACTCAGGTATCGGGGGGGATGACAGGTATGACTTATCAGTCAGTAAATTTAAACCCAAGAAGTTTATTTAAGTTTAACAATATATACACTTTTCCATACAATTACCTATAGTAAATTGTTTAAAAATACATAGACAGAGACAAAACGGTTGATTTATCGCTAAAATCCAAGGGAAATAACCGAATTATTGACAGTGATCCACTTTTGGCTTAAAATTAAATATTTTATTGGTTTTTTTCTATAAATTAAATTATTTCTACGTGTGTGGGTGCTTAAATATATATGTAATTACTGTACATATTTATTGAGATAAAGAAATGTCTGCTTAAGGTTATTTTACTGCTCTATACAATTATTAGTTTGTAAATAATTTATTTATTTAAATCGATTATTGTGTTCAAAATAACAGTGATATTCCTAAAGCCAAACTAGATACGTTAATGGTTGCTAGCCTATATAATATAATTGTATTAAAAGGTTCTCTGTAAATCCTTTAGTAACAAAAATATTCCCAAAATGGTGTATAACTTAAACCTATGTCAAGACAATCCTGAAATTTTGCACTGTCTTTATATACCTAAATCAACGCAATATAACTAAATTTATGATATGTCAGACTGGAGTGTCAAGTTTTGTTATACACGTGGACAGAATGAAGTGTTGAGTTTTGCTATACACGAGGACAAAATGAAGTGATGAGTTTTGCTATACACGCGGACAGAATGAAAGGGTTGAGTTTTGCTATACACGCGGACAGAATGAAGTGTTGAGTTTTGCTATACATGCGGACAGAATGAAATGTTGAGTTTTGCTAAACACGCGGACAGTATGAAGTGATGAGTTTTTCTTTACACGTGGACAGAATGAAATGTCGAGTTTTGCTATACACGAGGACAGATTGCAATGTCGAGTTTTGATAAACACGCGGACAGATTGCAATGTCGAGTTTTGCTATACACGCGGACAGATTGCAATGTCGAGTTTACCTATACACGCAGACAGACTGGGGTGCCAAGTGAAGCTATGCACGTGCACAGATTGATGTGTAGAGTTTATTATTGAGCCTGACGCGAATGAGACTGCAATGTGCAGACACAGGCGTGGTAGCTAGTTATTACTACTCTCCTCCATTAACCGTGACGTCAATAGAGATCCTCTGTGCCTAAGGGGTTGGGTTATATATAGTTATCAAGATTCCCCTTCCTCTCCTCCATTGAACTGAGCACAAATTGCTGCACTATGCAAATAGGGCTGAGATGAAGTTTCGCCGTGTAAATAGGGGTGGGGTCACTAGTTATTAAGACCAACCTACTTCCATCCCCACAACCTGACTACAATTAGGTTGCACTGGAGTATATCACCCTCCCATCTTTGCGGTTAAATAATCCAGTTTGATGCATTAGGTGACAGCCAACAAGCACAGGAAACTACGCTACTGACATCACGTAGATTTGAAAACAGCGCAACAACGTGGATCACTAGAGCGGTTAGTTCTCTCTGCGGTTCAGTGACATGACTTACTGACGTGTTGGAATAGTGTACATAAGTGATGGGGCAAGAGGTTACGTACTTAAGTGGTTTGATTGTCATTCTAATATTTTTGTAAAACGAAGTTTTGTGGAAAACAACAATAAAACTACTTTTATTTTTGGACTGCGTCTTAGCCGTTTAGGCCGGGAATGGCAAATCTATGGCACGATTTGATTACCACGATGACAGTAACAAAATAAACATTAAATAACACTTTTACTGAAGTTAATTTTTTTGAGGTCTATAGTGTTTCGACAGCCATGTCACTATAAATTTTCCTTCTTTAAATAAACATTAAATAACACTTTTGCTGAAGTTAATTTTTTTGAGGTCTATAGTGTTTCGACAGCCATGTCACTATAAATTTTCCTTCTTTAAAATGCAGGTGTTGTTAACATATTTACAATTTAGTTTGAGTATTTTTTGATCACCACATCTTACTAACTGTTCAGGCTATACGTATATATTATAATTATTCTAATGGGGTAGACATGAAGAAGGAAGCATTTTAGAGGTAATTTACACGCATTTTCGTGGAAGGAGCGTGGGAAACCATTTAGGAAAAACCACCCTCAGTAGGCCCGACCGAGCCTACAACCCCGATAACAGCAGAGAAGTCTAACACGAGAGTGACGCCTTAGACCGTTCGGCCATTGAATTTGATGATTTATTTACTATAATTTATAATATTTGGTCATTTTTATTTTAAAATACCCATTTAAAAAACATGAATAAGGGGTGGCACATTAGTTAAGGGCGTTACATGAGTAGGGCATTTTATGCGTTTGGAAATCCCGCATTTTTGAAGAAGTGGTTTTATATTTTTAAATATGGTTTTCACCAAAATGTAGGCGAAAGCTATGAACAGGTCCATATATAGCTATAAAGTTTAAATTTTATGTTTAAATTAAGAAAATTCAACTACGCTTTACACCGATATTTGTACTTCTGAGATTAAATTAAAATGGCAGAGACCTATAACTAGCTTTCCTCTATAAAATAAACTCATGTTTTGATAGGGTCACAAGACAACAATTTGAAGCAAATGCGGGATTGTTTTTTAAGATCTTATATAAGCTACCATATATCTTTATAAAAAACTTTAGACTTAAAGTTTAAACTCTTTAGCAGGTCAAAACTTACGCCTACATTTAGTTGAAAACAATTTTAAGAAATGTCAAACCACTTGGTAAATAATCCAGGATTTCGAAACAGCTGTAATGCTTTCAGTGCTACCCACGTAACACCCTTCTACCTATTTACATTTTTGTAATGCTGAGATAAGGATGGAGCAGAATTTAGTGGAAGCGCAACTACATTTGAGTGAAAGCTAACTGGTAATTTGTTTTAACCCCACCCAATACACCCAGCTGGAGATCAAACTATGATCTCCACGACAACCTACAAACGTGACAGGAATGGCGCCTTCATATGCACTGGTATTTAGTTGCACTTGTTCGAAGATTAATGCATCCATGACCAGATTTAAACAAATTGTGAATAAAACCTTCTTGGTTACTTAATCATTTAGTGGTAAATGGTAGCAATGGCTGTATATAGATTTGGTAAGACTACTGTAGACTACTGTAGACTACTGTAATTTGTCGACGAAGGATCGGGTTTATAAATCTGAGGGTGTTTTTCCCTAGATTGTTTAACATTTTTACCCCACACGACAGCGGGTATATTTTCTCTAAAGTTTACCTTTCTCAGCTTTGTTCCATTAGTGTAATTAAATTCGTATAGCCCTCATTGGTATTAAAAAAGAAACCAAAACTACATATAGGAAAGTAAACAATTTATGAATTAATAATTCTCTGGGGCTGGTCACAGGTATTATTTATGTAAGTGATAGCAAATACTAGGAATATTCACCCTCATCATACCATTCCATTATGTTATAGTTAGTTATAGATTAACTCCCTCAGAGTTTTAACTGAAAGTCTACTACTAATAACAACTTTTATTAATAATTTAAGTTTCCTTTGTTATAGTGCTAACAAACAGCCAAATACCTATTATAAGCCAGTACTGAAAAATACATAAAAATACAGTAACATATATAATAATCATAATTTGAAATGAATTAATTATTGTTATGCTAGCTTTTACCCGTCACAGTTCTAACTGTAAATAATTTTGCCGTTTGATGCTATCTTTACTTGAATATTTTAATTTTCACTTTTAAATATTTCATAGTCAAAGAAATATATATTATTTAGGTTATCAGTTATTAATTTTTTTAATGTTATTTTTATAATTAGTAAGATAATTAAATAAATAAATGAATTAATATTTTTTGCAAACTACATAGCAAAAATCACATTATATTTATTATTTATTCGTATGAAACTACGTTACAATAATTACAAAGTTTGTTTTGAACAGATCTTGACTAACTTTAAAAAATGGTGATGTAAAGTAATATAAAGCTAGTAATATTTTAATTATAATCACATTCATATTAACTCGTAAAATTAAATTCAAATCGCAATATATCACTTATCTCTTATATACGAAAAGATTAAACATTAGTATTGTAAAATCAAAGGTTGGGAATAGTCCTATTTGTTATTTCAGGACATTCTCTACCAACGTACAAAGTTTCATTCGAATTAGTTCAGCAGTTTTGGCATGATTGAGTAACAAACATCCAAACACAAACTTTCCCATTTATAATATTAAATAAGATACAATTTTATTTAAGTAAATGGATACAATTCCTGCGAAGTAAAAGTGACCAAAATCAATAAATAAGAAAACTAATTATATAAAATTTGATAAAAAAAATAATATATTGCTTTTAGTGTTGAACAAAATATGAAAGCCCTTATTATAAGGGAGTTATTTAAATAAGTCTCTGAATTTGGCTCTCCTTTTATGATATAAGTTAAATTAGGAAAATCTAGAGTTTGTGCTACGGACACAACGGCTGAGAGGGCTGAGCTGGTAACAGTTTCTGATAGAAGATAATTTGGGAATCTGAGATGAGCGAAAGGTCAAATGAGTTCCTACAGTTCCAAGGATACATTTAAAAGATCTGCTATTAATATTATTAAAAACAAGAACATCACAATAAAGTCTGCTTGAGAAGAGAGTTTTGAGCACTAAGAGATTACGTATTCCGTCATAATCATTCACTTAATAAACACGATTAAGAAATAATGTAACATATTACACAGTGAAAAAAATTACGTTGGACGTTTTCCTACATGAAATAGTTAGTTAATAATAATAATAATAATAATAATATTTAGCACCGCGTCTTACTACCCGTTCGGGTTATACGCTTTAAGTACTAATTACTCTACTGGATTAGGAATTGGGAAGGTTGAATTAGAGGAAGTGAACCCGAATTTGCGTGAAGGGAGAGTGGAAAACCATTTAGGAAAAACCACCCCCAGTTCACCCGACCGAGATTCGAAGCTCGATCTCCCCGTCCTCAGCAGTCGAGCTCAACACGACAAGCGCGTTAGCCAACTACTCCACCGAGGCGGGTAAAGAGTTAGTTAAGGTAATTAAATTCCAAGCAGCACAAACACATTCAAGTTTTGATATTACCAAGGCTTAATACAGCCAACTTTCGTGAATGAAGAGGCAATCAATTCAATAGGTCCGAGTAGTTTCAGAGTCAGATATTATTTGTGAAACATGAAAGTGAAAATAATAATAATAATAATAATAAATTGTTATTTTTATTGATTTTTTTTCGTCCATTATATTTTCTACCCACTCGGTGCAAGTTATTGTGTGGGGGGAAGGGGTAGGGGGACTGCTAGGGTGGTTACCCACAATGCTCTTCGTAATGGTCAAGTGGGGGAGACAATTGTGGATGGTGAGGGGGGCGCCCACCTGGGGCAAGTTGGACGACATCTGCGGGCGTCCCGGCGCGCACTGTTAAAACTTCACCTGGGAGGAGAATAGGTCCCTGGACGGTTGTCATCCCCTTTCCCCCTTTGTTCCCACCATGTTGGTTCATTGCAGCACCACGCCCAGCAACCAACCAAAGGGGGGCCATAGTACCCTCTAATGCAATAAGTGGCTAGCAACCATTTACAGTAGTCACCTTTATCTGAGGGAACAGTTTCAAAGGGGGAAATTAGGTACTTAAAATATAGAATCCAAGGAAACATGATGATAAAGGTTATGAGCGCTAAAAAGGGCTATCATCGACATAATTAATTTTCCAAACTATCATTGCTGAGTAGGATAATATTTTTAAGTAAGTTGCCAAAATTTGCCTGGGTAAATAGTTGAAAACCCGTTTTATGAAACAAACCTACGACTAATTGGAATCTAACCTTGAGCCTGATTGCCAAGAAACAGGTGTGCCAACTGCTATCCTAACCTTAAGTTGATAGTAGGTTAATAATATGGACATGTGACTAAAAAAATTGTAAGCTTTATACATTATTTAACATCCAATTAGATTTAAAACTGAAACATAAATCTAATTTTAATAAATACTCTTGGAAAGAGTAAATTTTAATTTTAAAACATTGAAACCGATTAGTATAAATTACTGATAATCTTATTTTGCTTAGTTTATAAATCTAGTTTAATAGCGTTACAATAATAGTTACATTACATTCTTCATTGTAATGTAGAAAATGTCAAAAATGGTTCACTTCTTTCAACAAAAAAGAGTTCACGAAATTAATTGGACTGTACTGTACATTACATAATGAAAATACAATTATTTTAATTTATTTCAGCTAGATACTATACCATTTTACAATCCATACAATAATTTATTATTATTATTTTGTTTGAACAACTAAAACAGAATTTTAAAATTTAAATGAATCAAATGTTGATAGTTTTTTTAATGTGTTTACTAAGGTGTTAAAACACTCTGCACTCTAAGGTTAAGTATTAGATTTTTCTGAAAAGACGAAAATATGCAAGAATTGTTACTTTCATTACTGTTTCCATCCTATTGCCTGGATCAGTTTTTTAACATGCATGAATAATGAACACTAAATTAATTTAGATATATGTAGGGATTAAACCAAATATCACTTTAAGTGGTTTACGGCCTCTTTACCTCGCGAGTAGATACATAAATGATCATATGATTATGAAAACTGCGTGTTTCTATTCGAACACATTAAGTATAATTAATTATAATATATAGATTATTTAACAAAACAGATTTTTTAAATCATCATACTTTTACTCGACTCTTAAGGATAATCAAGCTAGTTTTAAATTGTTTAAAGATTTCATTTTGTTATTGAAAAACTATTTATGTTTCATAAATTAACGAATTCGTGTTCGAAAATAATAATGGCTGGGAACTTTACTTGGCAGTTCAATCATTTTTAGAAAATAACTTTACTTTGTCCAATTTGATGTTTTCCTAGTAAATAATTAATAATTCAACAAATATGATGATAATGAATAAACTTTTTTTTAATCCAGAGAACAAAAACAATCCCAAAAAACTAAAAATTGTAAAAATATTTTAAAGATTGCTCGCACACCTTTAATCAACATTTTATGTTTTATGTTTGCCTTTATAAGAATTGAGCCGCCAAATAAAAAAACGCCTACAAAATTGTGTTTCCTATGGATTTTAATCAAATCGTTTGAATTTATTCCTATCAGAAAATCTTTTATGGGGAAATAGGGCAAAAAAAGTTCTACGGTTTATTAATAAATTTCAAAACGTTCCATTAATATAAAAATATCTTTAAATTGGATGTGAAGTGCACAGTTATTCGGAAACTATCCCTACCAATAGCTAAGAAGGACGTGGTAAGACATTGGGCTTCCAACTTTTCAAATATAAAATATGTGGCTTTTCAGTGGTGCTAGTAGGGGGTAAATATTGCGCTATTTTAAAATAATGAAGGTTGTTTAAGCTAATTTCATGGGTTGGAGGGTGGAAGGGTGGGAGTGTGTTGAAATAATGTAATCGTTATACATTTGTTAACATCATTTTAGATTATACAAAATAAATATTTTGCATTTTTAAATGTTTAAATGTATGTTCTTTAAATTTTCAGGCTACCTGGCAGTCTAGGGGTAAGTTATCAAACTTCTGTGCTGGTGGTCAGAGGTTTAATCCTCGGTCCCAGCACAGATTTATCAGATTGCCAAACCCTTCCTTCACCTCTGACAAGACGTGTATTAATCCCATCTTGTGAATGTGTAGAATGCCAGGCCTCCACCGTCGTTCAGATCCCACGTTAAACTGTAAGTCCTCCATTTAATCTCACAATCACCCTACCATTACACATTAGAATATAACGCGAACGGGTAGTAAGACGCGGTGATAATAATAATAATAATAATGATAATTTTAATTCTTCCTTGAATGTCTGTCCTTGAACGGCAGTGTTGCCAATAGACGACTTATGAGTAAAGAAAATATTGGGACAGTTATTCTCCAATAATAGATTTAAAAAAATATATTCAATTACAATTTGATTTTGGGAAAATACGCTATTTTTAGCATCCCCAAATTCAATGTCTGGATACCCAAAGTAGGAAGGATAATTTTGGAAAATGTTATATATAAGAATGTTTATATGCAATATTAATAACATCTTACCATAACATTATTAGTAGGTTTTAGATTCTGATATGATGTCAACTTTTTTATTATTAATTACACCCTTTCATAAAGTCATTTCATGATCTTCTGTTCGTAGAAACGTTTTTTACAGGCTATTATTTGTTTTGGTTTTTAAATTAATACTATCTTGGTTTGAGTTATTTTTCAATCATATTTTGACATATAACCTATGATAAGCAAATATAATTTTAAATACAATCGATATTTTATAAAACTCTACCTTTTTTCCAACGCAGAACTTTCTGAATGAAGAGATAATGTAGGCCATGAACTTTGTATCCTCTTTGCTTGTCTGATGGTAAAATACACATTTCTGGTGAGACTGGAAAATGTTTCATTCGAAGGTTGAAGCAGGTGTTTGTAACTCAATGTCATATTTACCAGGATGCCAAAGTTTAATCGTTTAAAGTTTTTCATTGCATGTATATTTTTTAGTTTCTATTTTAAAGAGCGTGTTTGATCTATAGTCATGTGTATTCATTGCAAGTTTTCGTTCATAATTGTTTTATGATTATTTAGAAACCGTCATATTTTGGATTTTTGTGGTAATTTTATAAGTGATTTTTTAACAACTTTTAGGTATTATAAAAGTAGGTCCCTTAATAATTTTTAGTATTCAGGGGCGTTTTTTGTGTCATTGTTGAGGCAGGAAAGACTTTACGAAACTGTTCTGGTAAATTGTCCTCTCCCATTCAATATGAAGCTTGCCCTTTAGATCCATTAAATAGCATATAAATCCGTTGATTGCATTATTGTGTGTGTAGTTAGTCAAATGGATAGTGATTGAGAAATAACAGTTTATTAGTATAATTCTATCAGACCTGGCTTGCCCTGGCACCAACTTAAGAACCGTACTTATTACTATTAGTATCAAAGGTTACTGCAGCAGATAACATTACTTGACGCATAAATAGGTCTACAATCTGCATATATGCATATATATATATATATATATATATATATATATATATATATATATATATAGAGAGAGAGAGAGAGAGAGAGAGACAGAGGTTTGAAACGGAAGGAGGGGGGGAGGTGTTGGATCAAAACAGGAAGATCCTTATCTTATCATTTTTTACTTTCATACATTCTTACACTAAGCTATGTTTTTTAAATGTTGAAGGTTATACGATAAATGTTGCTGCTCTACAGTTATTTTGTATATGCTTGAGAGTTATATATATATATATATATATTTACTGATACCTTATCCACTTGCCCCCAAGTGTGTATACTCTGATTTTTGTTGGAAGAACATATTTTTATAGAAAATTCAAATACATTTCTATGCAAACAACATTGATAACATTTTACTATATTATTTTTGTTATTTTATAGATATTGATAATATAAGTATAAAGTGACGGCTGCAGATAATATTACTAATGAATGAGTAATTATAAAGTCATATTATATGGGTATATTAAACTTGTTTTAGTAACTATATTAACTACCAGAGACTGTTCTTCCTACTAAAATCAGGGTATACATATATATATATATATATATATAAGTTATACACAATTAAGTGGATACTGGTGGACACGTGGGTGAAGACGCCAGTTTATTTTTGTATGGTTTTCCAGCTCTGGGGAAGGTAGGGATTCTAATCCCAGCCGGATGTTCTGATATTTTTTTCTCAGTAATTTTCCAGTAGCTATATCATCACAGAAATGCGGGGTACAATTCCTCCAGAATTCTACCTTCCTCCTTCTTACACCATTAGTGTAAATATTCGTAGCACGGAGAAAATATATTTTCTATGCTGATATATTGCTCGCACACGTTTAGTTACCCACACGTTTCTTCTTTTGACGGGGAGACACGGCTTTCTTGATTTACGAACACAATTTAAATTCAAATAAAAAAAAGCACACGAGCTTTTCTTGTAGACAAGCTGTAAGAAATAAACTAAAATAGAAGTTTTTAAAAGTGCAGCCGTGTTGAGTTATGGATTTGATAACTTAGTGCAGTTTTTTTAACTTCGTTTTGCTTTCAAAGGTTATGGAATTTACGTTAAAGTTATATGGGAGTACAGTACTTCATTGTGACGTTTATAAAATATTGGGGTAATATATAACAGTAAGATAACTAATAGATTTAAAAAGTTTTAATGTAAATTATAAAACACAGGGGAGTGCAACAAATTGTTAGCTAAAAGGCAGTATTTTTAATTTCAAGAGCTACTTTTAACGAATAGGCCTATATCATTAAGACTTAAATTAATTTAAGTGGTAAGGATGAAAAGGTTACACACTGGGAAATTAACCGAAATTAGAACAGATATAAGACGGGAATACCACAATTGAATACTCCCCTCCACCTCCTCTTGAGTGCATTCGACCGGGATTCGAGTTTAGACCTCTCGGTTGAAGACGATAATGAGCATCATGAGTCCAACACATTAAACCACTCATTCACCGTTGAGGGTACTTTGCTAACTAGTCAATGTTCTGTGATGGGTTTTTTAATTAAAATATTTTAGATGCTAGCCTATCATCTTTATTAATCCCACGACAGTCTATACTTCATAAAGATGAAAACATAAACATGTTTGTAACCTACCGGTACTAGCTTGTTAGTCCAACACTGGCCAATACTGACTTAAACAATCTAACCTATAAAATAAATTATGGTAGGGAGAGTATTTAGTGACTGGCTCCGCAATCCTCTGAGTAGTGGATAGTAAACAACATTTTGGAAAGAAAATAACAATCCAATTCCGATTGAGTGACGAGCGTTAATCACCCGCTTACCTGTGCTGGTATTTACACTCGGGCAGTTTATTCTAATTTATTTTGTTGTAGTGCCAAACTGTTACGTGTAATTAATGTGCTATATCGTAGAAAGTAATTACCAAACGATATTATCCGTAGTTCACTCAGACCCCCCTGTAAAAGGGGCTGGTTTCAAATCGTACTGATAATTGGTGTTATTTTATCTCTCTCTCTCTCTCTCTCTCTATATATATATATATATATATATATATTAGATGTTGTATATAAGGACACATACATATGAATACATATACAACGTGTATCTAAAACATTATATATATATATATAGAGAGAGAGAGAGATAAAATAACACCAATTATCAGTACGATTTGAAACCAGCCCCTTTTACAGGGGGGTCTGAGTGAACTACGGATAATATCGTTTGGTAATTACTTTCTACGATATAGCACATTAATTACACGTAACAGTTTGGCACTACAACAAAATAAATTAGAATAAACTGCCCGAGTGTAAATACCAGCACAGGTAAGCGGGTGATTAACGCTCGTCACTCAATCGGAATTGGATTGTTATTTTCTTTCCAAAATGTTGTTTACTATCCACTACTCAGAGGATTGCGGAGCCAGTCACTAAATACTCTCCCTACCATAATTTATTTTATAGGTTAGATTGTTTAAGTCAGTATTGGCCAGTGTTGGACTAACAAGCTAGTACCGGTAGGTTACAAACATGTTTATGTTTTCATCTTTATGAAGTATAGACTGTCGTGGGATTAATAAAGATGATAGGCTAGCATCTAAAATATTTTAATTAAAAAACCCATCACAGAACATTGACTAGTTAGCAAAGTACCCTCAACGGTGAATGAGTGGTTTAATGTGTTGGACTCATGATGCTCATTATCGTCTTCAACCGAGAGGTCTAAACTCGAATCCCGGTCGAATGCACTCAAGAGGAGGTGGAGGGGAGTATTCAATTGTGGTATTCCCGTCTTATATCTGTTCTAATTTCGGTTAATTTCCCAGTGTGTAACCTTTTCATCCTTACCACTTAAATTAATTTAAGTCTTAATGATATAGGCCTATTCGTTAAAAGTAGCTCTTGAAATTAAAAATACTGCCTTTTAGCTAACAATTTGTTGCACTCCCCTGTGTTTTATAATTTACATTAAAACTTTTTAAATCTATTAGTTATCTTACTGTTATATATTACCCCAATATTTTATAAACGTCACAATGAAGTACTGTACTCCCATATAACTTTAACGTAAATTCCATAACCTTTGAAAGCAAAACGAAGTTAAAAAAACTGCACTAAGTTATCAAATCCATAACTCAACACGGCTGCACTTTTAAAAACTTCTATTTTAGTTTATTTCTTACAGCTTGTCTACAAGAAAAGCTCGTGTGCTTTTTTTTATTTGAATTTAAATTGTGTTCGTAAATCAAGAAAGCCGTGTCTCCCCGTCAAAAGAAGAAACGTGTGGGTAACTAAACGTGTGCGAGCAATATATCAGCATAGAAAATATATTTTCTCCGTGCTACGAATATTTACACTAATGGTGTAAGAAGGAGGAAGGTAGAATTCTGGAGGAATTGTACCCCGCATTTCTGTGATGATATAGCTACTGGAAAATTACTGAGAAAAAAATATCAGAACATCCGGCTGGGATTAGAATCCCTACCTTCCCCAGAGCTGGAAAACCATACAAAAATAAACTGGCGTCTTCACCCACGTGTCCACCAGTATCCACTTAATTGTGTATAACTTATATATATATATATATATATATGTATACCCTGATTTTAGTAGGAAGAACAGTCTCTGGTAGTTAATATAGTTACTAAANTGTATACCCTGATTTTAGTAGGAAGAACAGTCTCTGGTAGTTAATATAGTTACTAAAACAAGTTTAATATACCCATATAATATGACTTTATAATTACTCATTCATTAGTAATATTATCTGCAGCCGTCACTTTATACTTATATTATCAATATCTATAAAATAACAAAAATAATATAGTAAAATGTTATCAATGTTGTTTGCATAGAAATGTATTTGAATTTTCTATAAAAATATGTTCTTCCAACAAAAATCAGAGTATACACACTTGGGGGCAAGTGGATAAGGTATCAGTAAATATATATATATATATATATAACTCTCAAGCATATACAAAATAACTGTAGAGCAGCAACATTTATCGTATAACCTTCAACATTTAAAAAACATAGCTTAGTGTAAGAATGTATGAAAGTAAAAAATGATAAGATAAGGATCTTCCTGTTTTGATCCAACACCTCCC